>CM077090.1:44623426-44912270 GCA_039513925.1 Platanthera zijinensis
AAGGTTTAGTATACTCGAGTAGGTCACAACATACACGAGTAATCAAGAATGCATACTCGAGTATGTAATTAGCATACACGAGTAGTAAGTCCTTGACGAATTTCATACTCGAGTATAAGAAGTTCATACACGAGTAACTTTTGGATTACTCGAGTATATGAAACTTTTTACTCGAGTATTAGCTGTTTACTCGTGTAAGTGTAACGATGCTCGAGGCTCTAATACTTGAAGGAATTTCCCTGGTAGATGTCTAGTTCCACTGAAAACTGTACCTCTGAGCATCCAACATTGCTGATATCTTCTTAATTTGAGAGTCCATCACTGGTCTTCTTTGTTGAGCAGTCCAAGCTCATTTTTGAAGAACGAGAACTTGGACTCGTCCAGCGGCTTGGTGAAAATATCTGCAACTTGCCTGTCTGTGGAGACATACTGTAGATCTATATCTCCATTTTCCACATGCTCCCGGATGAAATGATAGCGAAGCTCTATGTGCTTGGTCCTACTGTGGGAGACTGGGTTGTTGGCTATTACTATGGCGCTGGAAGAGTCACAGAACAAGGGAATGTTCTGGAACTTCATGTTGTAGTCTTCAAACTGATTCTTGATCCATAACAGCTGTGCACAACAGCTGCCTGCAGAGATGTACTCTGATTTAGCCGTTGAGATGGCTACACAGTTCTGTTTCTTGCTGCTCCAGGAAATGAGTCTCCTTCCGAGGAATTGGCAAGTCCCGGAGGTACTTTTCCTGTCATCTTTGCTACCTGCAAAATCTGCATCTGAAAATCCAATTAGTTCACTATCATTACTTCTTGGGTACCATAAGCCAAGATTTGGTGTTCCTTTGAGGTATCTCAAGATTCGCTTTGCAGCGATGTAGTGAGATTCCTTAGAGTTCACCTGAAATCTAGCACATACACATGTTGAGAACATTATATCTGGTCTACTTGCAGTAAGGTAGAGCAAGGATCCAATTATGCTTCTGTACTTGGTTTCATCAAAAGGTTTCCCTTTCTCGTCCTTGTCCAGAGACATGGCTGAGGCCATTGGAGTCCTCATAGAGGTTGCATTCTCCATTCCGAATTTCTTAAGTAGCTCTTTGGTGAACTTGGTCTGTGAGATGAAAATTCCATCCTCAGATTGTTTCACTTGAAGCCCTAAGAAATACTTCAGCTCTCCCATACTGCTCATTTCAAACTTCCCTTGCATAAGTTTAGAGAACTTTTTGCAAAGGCTGTTATCTGTAGAGCCAAAAATAATGTCGTCGACATAGATTTGCACTAGCAAAATCTTGCCTTTTATTTCCCTAAGAAATAATGTCTTGTCTATCTTTTCTCTTGTGAACTTGTTTTCAAGAAGAAAGGTAGACAGCGCCTCATACCAAGCCCGAGGGGCTTGCTTAAGACCATATAGTGCTTTTTGCAATAAGTAAACATAGTTAGGAAAGGTTGGATCAACAAAACCTGGGGGTTGCTCTACGTACACTTCTTCCTTAATGTCACCATTCAGGAAAGCGGACTTAACGTCCATTTGATAGACGGTAAAGCCCTTAAGTGCGGCGTAGGCAAGAAATAACCTGATCGCTTCCAGTCTTGCCACTGGAGCATATGTCTGGTCGAAGTCAATTCCTTCTTCTTGACGATATCCCTTGGCGACAAGTCGGGCTTTATTCTTTATAATTGTTCCATCTTCGTCCATCTTGTTCCGGTAGACCCATTTTGTCTCGATGACGTTCTTGTGCTTGGGTCTAGGAACAAGTGTCCAAACCTTGCATCGTTTGAACTGATTCAATTCTTCTTCCATGGCTAGAATCCAGGATGCGTCGGAGTTGGCTTCCTCAAATTTCTTTGGTTCAACCTGTGAGAGAAAACTTAAGTGTAAATTCTCGTTAGTTGTACCTCGACGAGTTCTGACGCCATCCCGAGGATCTCCTATTATTTGATCAATGGGATGATCCTTTAGGTGTCTGAACTCTAAAGTCCTTGCATCTGGGATCTCTTCAGCCACTGGAGTTGCATCTTCAGCTGGGATGTCTTCTTCATCTTGATCATCCACCTCTCCAATGGTGGTTGTAGAGGGGACCTTGATGAATGTCTCATCTTTATCTTCACTAGGTTCATCCAAGCTAAGTTCTTTCAACTTTGTACCTGCATCTACAATAGGCACACTAGACGAGTTGCTTTGCAACAGACTCGTCTCATCAAATACAAGATGTATCGACTCTTCCACCACCAGAGTTTTTCTATTGAATACTCTATAAGCCTTACTATGGCTACTATATCCTACAAAAATACCTTCAAAGCTTTTCTCGCTAAACTTGGTAGAGTGATACTTGCCGTTGTTAAGCACGAAGCATTTACAGCCAAAGATTCTAAAGTATGAAATGGTTGGTTGCCTGCCTTTTAGAAGTTCGTAAGGAGTCTTATCATGGTTCTTGTTGATGAGTGCTCGATTTTGCACGTGACAAGCGGTGTTGATGGCTTCAGCCCAGAAATACTCCGGAAGTGAGGCATCACTCAACATGGTCCGACAAGCCTCTATGAGTGTTCTGTTCCTTCTCTCTGCTACTCCATTTTGCTGTGGAGTGCGAGGAGAGGAAAACTCATGAAAGATACCTTGACTTTCACAAAATTCTGTCATGGCTCTAGATTTGAATTCCGTTCCATTGTCACTTCTGATTTTGACTATGGAACAGTTGTATTCATTCTGGATCTGCCTCACAAAATTAGTGAAAATAACGAAGGTATCTGACTTGTGTTTCAGAAAGAACACCCACGCAAAGCGCGAGTAATCATCCACAATAACCAACGTATATTCCTTACCTCCCAAACTTCTAACCTGCAGTGGACCAAACAAGTCCATATGGAGAAGCTGTAAACTTCTATTGGAATCCTTGCGTATTATGCTTTTAAACGAACTTCTTGTTTGCTTGCCTTTGATACAAGCGTGACAAGGACTATCCGTAACGCACTTGACATTAGGTGCATCACGCACTAAGTTTTGAGAGAATAATTTATTAATAGTTTTGAAATTAATATGCGCTAGTCTCTTGTGCCATTGGTCAGCAAGAGATGCACTACTTTTTGCTAACAAACACACTGGTGTCGAAGGGTCTATACAGATGAAGTTTAAACAGAAAATATTTCTGCTTCGAGTGCCAGATAAAATAGTTTCCATGTTGTCAACCGATTTTATCAAACACTTGTCAGCATGAAATTCAACTACGTATCCTTTGTCGCATAGTTGGCTTATGCTGATGAGATTGTGTTCCAATCCTTCAACATAAGCTACATTTGAAAAGGATACGCTACCATTAGAAATCATACCATAGCCTTTAGTGATTCCTCGATCTGAACCTCCAAAGATGACCTTTGGTCCGTTGCAGACTGAGGTGTAATTCTGTAGTAGGCTCCTTGTCCCGGTCATATGCCGAGAGCATCCACTGTCCAAGTACCAGATTGGCGTTTTGGTAGCCTTTGGACATACCTGCAATTACAATCATTTAGCCTTAGGAACCCAAACACGTTTGGGTCCTTGGTCTCGAGTTAGAATACTCCCCCTACGAGTATTAGCCTCATGAGTGGTCACTCTCACATTTAACTTTAGGGGTTGCAGTATTTTAAGGATTGAACAAAATTCACTGGCAAAATGACCAATTCTGCCACTGCACCATCAGTCGAACCTGTTTGTATCTTTGCCTTGTGTGGTCCTGCTTGACTTTCTGGAATGAAGGTCTAGCAGGGAGCTTTACTCTTGGAGGAAGAGGCTTCATGATGATGGCAGTTACATGAGGTCTTCTCCTCTATAGGCTTTTCTACAATGGGTTTTTACTTTTGGTGTCTTTTTGAAATTATGACCATGAGCATAAGGTCCATAGCTTTGAAGCTGAATCTCCTCCTCATAAGGTGCCTTGAAGACACTCTCGCCAAGTTACGAGGACGAGTCCAACCTCGGTATCTTGACTTAGGCTTCTCAGGGATCGGCCTAGAAAAGTGTCCGTAGGTGGACTCATAATCGAGTTCGTTCGTGGGAAAGATAACTTTCTTGAACACCACAGGTTCCAAGGGAGCTTTCCCTTTTTCTTCAGCTAGAGCCTTCCGGGCAGCCTTATTTTTTTCTCTTGGCCTTGTTTCTCCTAGAGGATTTACTAGAAGAAACAATGTGGCCTAAACCAGCACCCTTGGCCTTAGCAGAGAATTCAGCAACGATTGGAAGAACTGTCTTAGGCTTAGAAAAACTCTCAACAAGCTTCTTTTCAGCCTCGAGTTTTCGTTCCAATTATTTGATGATTTCCTCTTTAAGTCGATGTGCTTGAGAGCTTTATTGTATTCCTCCATAGCTACATTGAGGTTCTCTTGAAGAGAGTTAGTCTTATCGACTTCTTCTCTCAAGCTGCTATCACTAGCTCGTAGAGTATTTATTTCTTTGGCTTGTGTTTTCATTAATCTACGACATTTTTCGTAAGCGGTGAGTAACTCCTTATACTGACCCATGAGCTCAGATTCATCTTCAGAGGAATATTCCTCTTGCTCATTGTCATCATCAGAATCAGAGAGAGGAGTGTGAGATTTTACCTCCCCAGTAAACTGGGGGACTTGTTCATCATCTGAATGAGCCATGAGCCCAAAGTAAGCTTCCTCTTCTTCACTCGACTCAGATGAGTCAGAGTCGCTGAGAGTTTTGCTCTTCTTGGCTACTAAGCTTTTCTCTTTCCTGTTCTTATGGTGTGAGGATTTCTTTTCCTCTCTTCTTCCACCCTCTTTCTTTTGTGAGGGCAATCGGCGATGACGTGACCTGGCTTATTGCAACAATAACAAATGATGTCAGTTGAGATCTATTTGTTCTGTTTAGAATTATACCTGTCATAGCTGCTTGAGCCTTTCTTCCGATGATCACCGTCATGTCGTGATCTTCTATATGAGGCATCCTTGCCTTTCCATTGCTTCTTCTTGTTCAAGAACTTCTTGAAATGCCTTGAGAGTAGGGAGAACTCTCCATCAGATAGTTCTGAGCCAGATGAGCTGGGCTCAGATGATTCTTCTTCATCAGCCTCAGGAACTGGGGCAGAAGAGCTAGCCTTTATCTTCCTTGAGCTGTCTGCCTTTAGAGAGACAGATTTCTCCTTGGATGCAGACCTGCTTGTCTCTTCTTCAGTTTTTCTTGAGTTGATTTGCAGCTCGTAAGACATAAGCTTTCCGAACAGATTCTGCGGGTCCGTCTCAGCTAACCTTGTAAACTCCCGAATGGCACATACCTTATTGTCCCATTCCTTGGTTAGGGATCTTAAGATTTGTCATTGAGTTCCCCGTTGGTAAAGACACGTCCATAAACTCTTAGGCCATTCACTATCTTGAAGAAGTTCTCAAAGTGTCAGCTATGGCTTCCTTATGACCCTGCCTGAAGGCTTCATATTTTCTGGTTCAGTAGGGATCTACGATCATCCCTCACTTCCTCTGTACCTTCCATTAGAGTCACTAGGGATTGCCACATCTCCTTGGCAGATTGGCAATGAATCAGATTTTGCAGCCCAGGTAGCGATGCCATGGGGGCTTCGGGCAAAATCCCGGGTCGTTACATAAAAAGTGCACTTTTTATTGTAACGACCCTGGCGCGTACGTAACAGCGTTACGGCTCCGCCCTCCAGGCATCCTTTTATTGTAACGACCTGGAGCGTACGTAACTGCAGCTCAATTGGTGATGAAGGTTGAAAGAACTCCATAGTTAAGCGTGCTTGGGCGAGAGTAGTACTGGGATGGGTGACCTCCTGGGAAGTCCCCGTACGGCCCAACTTAACTGTCGAGTTCGCTCATCAAAGGGAGGCTGTGGCCACCAACAACCCGCCTGTGGAGGGAGAGGGGTTGGGGTGCTTGGGCTGCAGCCCGGTAGCGACGCCTAGAGCGGAGCCGTGGCACTACCACGTTGGATCGGCTAGGGTCATTACACCCCGCTTGTGATTGCACCTGGATTGAGCACATACGCTCTCCGATTCCCGGATTGAGCACCTACATTCTCCGATGGTCGGATTGAGTACTTACACTCTCCGACGCCATCGCCAGGGCCTGCCTCCCTTGCGATTGTACCCGGATTGAACACTAACGTTCTCCGACACCTGGGTTGAGTACTTACATTCTCCAGCACCCGGATTGAGCACCTACATTCTCCGACGGTCGGATTGAGTACTTACACTCTCCGACGCAATCGCCAGGGCCTGCCCCCCTACGATTGCACCCGGATTGAGCACATACGTTCTCCGGCGCCCGGATTGAGCACCTACGTTCTCTGACGGTCGGATTTAGTACTTACACTCTCGGACGCCATCGCCAGGGCTTGCCCCCCTTGCGATTGTACCCGGATTGAACACTAACGTTCTTCGGCACCCGGATGGAGCACCAAAAACGATCGGATTGAGTATTTACATTCTCCGACGTTACTCATCGCGCAACCTTGCAAAGGTCTTCCCCCTTTAACGACAAAGCCGCGGACCTGAATCGTTCAAGCTAGGCCGCGGACAGGAGCGATGGAAACTAAGTCACGAGTTAGTCTCGCGCAAAACAACATTACACGTCAAAACTTACGCGAAACAACATGAACTTTGCCAAATTGGGTACCATTCTGAAAGCACCGTCTCTGCACCCGGGAACCTCGCCGCAGCAAGTTTCCCCTTCCCACCTTGTACAAGAAGTACTCGGTGATACACACGGGGGGCAACAAAAACTCCACATCTCAGCGATCCCTTTACTTGGGCGCTTAGTGCGCCATGCATGTTACGCCTTGCGCACATCGCGTATGCACTGTGCATCACGCACGCATCATTCACTATCTATCATACACATAACATACCGTGCACATCGTATCTCGTACACACGCCAAATACCTTGCGCCTTGCGCACAAAAAAGCACAGTCGTGCATATCGCGCCTGCGCGCGCAAAGTAGAAATGTACAGCCCACGTGTGGCGCGCCCATCCACGCGCAAGGTCAGACGCACGCACGCAAACAGTTTCGCGCGTGCGCTCCCGCACGCCCGCCCGCGCGCCGGATCGCGCGCGCGCACCCGCGCTCTAGGCATCAGTTTTTGTGGGAACCTGCGCGCGCGGCCTGCGCGCGCAGCCAGCGCGCGCGCAGCCGTCCCATGCGGCCTGCATGCCCGTCAGGCCTGCGCGCGCATGCGGCCCGCGTGCACATAGGGCCAGCGCGTACTCGCAGCCTGCGTACGCCCAGGGCCTGCGCGCGCGCGCAGCTTGCGCACGCCAGGATCGGCGAGTGCGCAGCTTGCGCACGCGGCCTGCGCGCGCCAGGACCGGTGCGCGCGAGGCCTGCGCACGCCCAGGGACTGCGCGCGCGCGCAGACTGCGCGCACGCGCAGCCTGCGCACATGGCCTGCACGCGCCAGGACCGGCGCGCGCGGCCTGCGCACGCCCAGGGCCTGCGCGCGCGCGTAGCCTGCGCGCGCCAGGATCGGCCAGTGCGCAGCCTGCCCACGCGGCCTGCACACGCCAAAACCGGCACGCGCGCGGCCTGCGCTGGAAGCAAGCACGCGCGCGGCCTGCGCGCGCGTCCTGCACGCGCAGCCTAGGCGCGCAGTCTATGCGCGCTCAGCCGACATCTTCGTCCATGCGACGCCTAAGCATGCACGATCCGCCTTGGCGTCCTCGTCCGTCGAGTCCTCCTCCGAATACCTTGGAAGTACTGGTCGCCGCTGCCTCAGCCTTCTCACCAAAAACCTCCATGACAACAGGAAGTAAGAAAAATCTCTCCTCTCACGTTCACTTCTCTCTCGGACAGCAAAGATTTGGGGGGTAATTGATGGGCTTCACCATCATTTATAGGAGAAAAAGCCCCCCCATGATCTACTCCAAAAGTGGATCATGGGTGGGCCATCCCCAATGAACTCTCATGATGACAGAATCATGGGGGAGCGGGACCCACTCCCTCTCCCCATGTAGGGAAACCGTCGCCTCCTAGCCGCTTGGCCGACCTAGCCGCCACCGCCTGGCCGCCCGACCAGGCCGCCGCCTAGCCGGCCTAGCCGCCGCCGCCTGGCCTCCTAGCCAGGCTGCCGCCTAGCCGGCCTAGCCGGCGCCGCCTGGCCGCCTAGCCGGCCTAGCCGCCGCCGCCTCGTCTGGCCTCCGCCTAGCCAGCCTAGCCGCCGCCTGGCTGCCTGACCGAACTAGCCGCCGCCGCCTGGCCGCCCGGCCAGGGCGCCGCCGCCTCGCTAGGCAACCGCCTAGCCAGCCTAGCCGCCGCCGTCTCCCCGCCTAGCCGCCGTCGCTTGGCCACCTCTTCAGTCCGCCGCCTAGCCGGCCAAGCCGACGTCGTCTCCCCACCTAGCCGCCGTCCGATCGCTACAAGGCCTTCCTCGCCGTTCGATCAAGAGGGTAACCACCCACTACCCCACCACTTTAGTGGTGGGGCCCGCCATGATCCTCCCCTGGAGGCTCTAAAAGGGACCCCAGGGCCTCTTCATTCTTCACTTTTCTCTTCTACGGGCTGTCTTCTTTTTCATTAGGGGAGATCTCTCCTGCCTCATCTATCACGGCCACCGCTCGTCGTGAACCACCAACAGCCACCATCGGCCACCAGCGGCCACCAGTGACCACCAGTTGCCACCAACGACTATAGGCACCCCACCAGCACGTTGACAGCAAAAGGGCGCCCAAGATCTCAAGGAAGCCGAAGGAAGAAGCCATCCGAAGCCAGCAAGCGCGCGCCGCCCCGAGCGCAAGCGCCAAAAGCATCCTGCACGTTCCCTCGTCTAAGTTGTTGGTACCCTAGTTTGATTTGAGTTTAGTCCTCTCCTTTGTGCTCCTTGACCCAAGAATTATCTATGGTCAATGGTTAGTAGTCTAGCTGTAGAGTCCTCACTTTTCCAGATTGAGAATTTGGTCAAGTAGTTTTTCGTTCGACTATAGTCGAACGCCGCTCGACTATCGTCTATCGGCTGATCGACGATCGTCTATCAGTTGGTCGACGCTCTGTCTGCGTTGATAGTTCGACTATCTGTTGATAGGTCGACTATCTGCTTGGCGTGGTAGTTCGACTATCTGTCCTGATAGATCGACTATCTGATAGTTCGACTATCTGTTGATAGGTCGACTATCTGTTCCGCTTTGATAGGTCGACTATCTGTTGATAGGTCGACTATCTGTCGTCTTTGATAGTTCGACTATCTGTCCTGATAGTTCAAATATCTGATAGTTCGACTATCTGTTGATAGATCGACTATCTGGTCTCTTTTGATAGGTCGACTATCTGTTGATAGGTCGACTATCTGTTTTCTGAGATAGGTCGACTATCTGCTTGATAGGTCGACTATCTGTTTGCGCTTGATAGTTCGACTATCTGTCCTGATAGATCGACTATCTGATAGTTCGACTATCTGTTCTGATAGGTCGACTATCTGCCGAGGTAGTTTGACTATCTTCTTCGATAGGTCAACTATCTGGATCGTTCGACTATCTGCCCGATAGTTCGACGATCTCCGTGCGTCGGTCGACGATCTCCGAAGGTCGTTCGACGCTTTCTGCCTGCCTTTATATTTTGTATTTATTTATTATATTTAATTAATTAATACATTTTCTGGCAAGTTGTTTCAGTTGATTTATGATAATATTTCCAGGCAATATCTGCTCTATTCTTTTTGCCTGAGTAAAATCTTTTTAGATAAAGTTGTTTGTCTTATTAGCTGTCTTTGTATTTTACTTTATCTGCTGACAGCCCTTTATAGCCGTTAGACTGAAAAGTCTTCTCTTTGCTATAAAGAGTATTTCTTTGATGTGACTTTATTTAGTCCTTCTATTATTTGATTTGATCCTGCAGCTTCTTAGAAAGAGGTTCATTCCTTTTATAGTATATCCTGCTGCAGAGTTTGTTTTGCTGTATGTTATTTGCAGCCCAGGTCTCAAGTCTCAGAAGAAGACAAGTAATTCAAACTGAAGAGAGCCGTTGCTTGTATCTGCTATATAAAGGACCCTTTGAAGAAGGATTGAAGCTAGTTGAAAGCTAACTAGTTAACCAGATATTTTAAAGCATTCAAGCCTTCATCAAGATCAAGCTTTCTGCTCTCAGCAATTTCCATCTAACTGAGAAGTGTTAAGATCTTCTACTCCTCTTCAACCTGAGTTCTCCTGCTTTCAGGAAGTTCAAACTCAGAGTTCTTTTGAAGAAGAAGAAGAAGATAGCTGCTTGAAGATCTTTTATTTTATTATTTTTTATCTTCTTGTAGTTTTTCCTTCAGAACTTTCTGAAGAGTTTTTCTGCACTGAAGCAAGACTTCACCTGGACATCTTTGAGCCAGGGGGAGCCTTGATTCTTTAGAGCTTTCTAGCTCAGTGCAAGTTTTTGTGCTTCTCTAATCTATTGTAAAATAGAGAATACATCTTAACCTTCTTCCCCCTCCTGTACAGGGTTATTACTCCCTTCAAAAGTATCCCTTGGTGGCAGGGCACCTGATCAAAAACCTGTGCTTGGTTTTTAGACACCTGATCAAAAGTCTAAAGGGTTTCTGGATCTACCTGAAGCAGATCCTGTTGGTGGCAGGGCACCTGATCAAAAACCTGAGTGGATTCCTACCGTGTGGGTAGAAGAGTGGACATACCCAAGTTGTTTGGGGAACCACTATAAATTTCCTTGTGTCGTCTGGATTCACTTGTTTAATTCCTGCATTGTGGCTGTGATTAGATATAACTAGGATTGCTAGTTGCTGATTAGGTTTTCCAAGCCTTAACTGTAATTACAGTTAGCTTGAGTTTGTGCACATCACTTGTGTTAGGCTATAGGGTTAAATCTATATCTATAATCTTTTCATTCCGCACTTCACTCCAAGGGAGTTGGGTAGACCATTAAGTTTTGTCTTGTGCAAAATTTGATAACTCTATTCACCCCCCTCTAGAGTAGTATCTATCCCTTCACTTTCAATTGGTATCAGAGGGAGGTTGACTGACTGAATAGGCTAACACCTAAGTCACAAGATCCTGATAGATACCAAAGCTTATAGATATTCACTATCATGGCCCAGTCCAAGGATTATTCTAGCACCAGACCTCCAGCATGCAACTTAGCTAAGTTTGGCATCTGGAAGGCAAGGATAAAATTATATATGAATTATATTGATGAAAGCATCTTTGCTTCTATTTTGTCAGGACCCCCAAGAGCACCTGCTGTTGCTACTGCCTCATCATCTGATATGAGTGCAGTGCCTCCTCTAGATTACAATGATGAATACAAGAAGGCCAAAATAGCAGATGCCAAGGCAATGAACATACTGGCTCAGACAATGTCTGATGAGGTGTTCCAGAAGGTTGCTGACTGCCCTTCAGCAAAAGCCATGTGGGATACACTGAACCAGATTGTAGCTGGTTCAGCTGATGAAAGGAAGGACAGAAGGTCCAACCTGATCTCACAGTATGAGAACTTCAAGAAAACTGATGCTGAATCAGTTGAAGCCATGTACACCAGGCTCAGCTCAATCATCAATGAGCTGAGGACCCTGGACAAGGACATATCATTGACAGAGGTTAATGATAAGATTCTTATGTGCTTCCCTAGCACATGGGATCTAAGGATCTGGCCCATCAAGGAAGCCAGAAGTACAAATGAGATCTCCACTGAAGCCCTTCTCGGCAAGCTCAAGTCTTTTGAGCAAGTGCTGAAGACAAGGGAAGCTGAAGCAGAAGCGAAGACCCCCACTCCAACAAGAAAAGAGAAATCTCTAGCTCTTAAGGCTGCTGATGCTTCTGAAGGCAGCCAATCTAATGAGGAACTAATGGCATTGTTTGCCAAGAGGTTTCTCAAGATGGGGAGAAAGGAGTTCAGAAAGAAGTCTTCACGCTATGAAGACAAACCAAGGTATGATCGCTCTCCAGCTAAAGAAATTATTTGTTCTGGTTGCAGGAAGCCTGGACACATCTTGCCAGAGTGTCCAGAGGAGAAGAACAAAGAAAAGAGAAAAGAAAAGGAACAGCACAGGAAGCACGTCAAGCCATCCTCCTACAAAAACAAGAAGAAGGAGAGAGGTTTCATTGCTGAAACCTGGAGTGATTCTGATGAAGAATCCTCCTCATCAAGCTCCAGTGAGGATGAGGAAGAGAAGAAGGCAAAAGAAGTTTGCCTGATGGCAATAGATGCCTGCAGCAACCACTCTGCTGCAGAGAGTTCTGATTCTGATGAAGAGATGCCTACAGAAGATGAGGTACTCTCTTCCTATGATTTTACTTCAGAAGAATTTAAATTAGAATTTAAATCTTTATGCTTAGATTTGATTAGCTCTGAAAAGGAAATAAAAGAACTTAGAAATAGGTTAGCTGACTCAGAATCAATAGCTACAGAAAATATTAGGTTAAAGGAAGATCTCACTACTTGTAGTGAAGAAATTAAATTTCTTAAAATAGAGTTAGCTAAGTCTAAGAGATTAGAGGAATCACTTAATGGTAGAAGCCTTAAGTTGTTAGAAATTACCAGCATGACTAACACTAGGTCAGGTAATGACAAACTAGGCTTAGGAGCTTCTCCCAGTGAACCCCCAGTCCTTCTTAAAAACAATCTTTCAACTCCAGTGAACTTCATTTCAGCTAGTGGAAAGAAGAACACTGAGCAAGTAAACCTTGTTAATAAAACTTTAAATAAAGCTAAGAGAGAAAAGAGAAAGAAATTCTTTAAAGAAATGCAAAGAGCGTCGAACGCAGCTCGACGATCAGAAGCTCAATGGTCGAACGAAGGTCGACGATCTGAGCACCCATCGTCGAACGTCGATCGACGTTTTCAACATGATTTTCAAAATCATAATCAGTACCATAGAAACCTAAGTGAAAATAGAAACCCTAGGTTTGTTGACCCATCATCTGCATGGAGAATCCTACCTAGGAGATCTCACCCACTAGGTTATCACCCTCAGCCTGCATTTTCATATATTTCCAGTTTTTCTTATGTGAAAAACAAGGGACCCAAGGTTACTTGGGTCCACACTGTCTAAATAAATGTCTTGCAGGTGAAGGCCTATCCAATCACTCAAAATAAGTGGTATTTGGATAGTGGATGTTCCAAGCATATGACAGGAAATAAAGATCTTCTGTCAAAGTTCAAAGCTAAGCTCGGCCCAAAGGTTATCTTTGGAGACTCCAGCTGTGGTCAGACAGAAGGCTATGGCAAGATCACAATTGGAGCAGTTACTTTCAAGAGAGTTGCATATGTCAATGGACTGAAGCATAATTTGATTTCAGTCAGCCAGCTATGTGATGCTGGCTACCAGGTTTCATTTTCTAACTCCTCTTGCAATATTACTTTAAATAATAATGTTGTTTTAGTAGGTATTAGAATAGGTAATATTTAATTAGTAGATTTCAATTCATCTCATTCTGAAATCTGCCTGTTTAATGAAGTAACTCTTAATAATAATTCTTTGTGGCATAAGAGGCTTAGTCATGTTAACCTTAAAAATATATCTAGGTTATCTAAGCACAATCTTGTTAGAGGTTTACCTTCTTGCCCCTACAAGAAGGAGAGCCTATGCAAGGCTTGTCAGCTAGGCAAGCAAACCAAAAACTCTTTTAAATCTGTAAATAAGAGTGATTCTCCTAGAATCCTGTATCTATTACACTTGGACCTTTTTGGCCCAATAAATGTACAGAGTTTAGGAGGGAAGTATTACACCTTAGTAATTGTAGATGACTTCTCTAGGTTCAGTTGGGTTTTCTTTTTGAGAACTAAGTCTGATAACTTCAAAACCCTTACAGACTTTCTACTATGTGTGCAGACTGAGTACTCTACTCATGTGGCCTTGATCAGAAGTGATCATGGTACTGAGTTTGACTCTCTTCTCATGCAAGAATTCTGTGAGAGAGAAGGTATCAAACATAGCTTCTCAGCTCCTAGAACTCCTCAACAAAATGGGGTAGTTGAAAGGAAGAATAGAACACTTATTGAAGCTGCTAGTACATTGTTGGCAGATGCTAACATGCCTCTCTCCTATTGGGCAGAAGCTGTTAGTACAGCCAATTATGTCTTGAATAGAAGTTTGATACACAAACTTAAGTATAAAACTCCTTATGAGTTGCTTAAGGGAAAGAAACCTAAAATTAATTATTTTAGAGTTTTTGGCTGTATTGTTTATATTCATAATAATAATAAAGAATATATTAGAAAATTTGAAGCAAAAGCTTCAATGGGAATCATGCTTGGATATTCCCAAGTAAGCAAAGCTTATAGGGTTTATAACAAATCAACCTGTAAAATTGAAGAATCTGTGCATGTGTCTTTTGATGAGTCTCAGATGTTTTACAAGGAGAAGGAAAATTCTCCTTCCTCAAGTTCATTGCAGGTACATGATGCCCCTCAAGAAATTCTTCAACTATCAACTCTTCAGATCACTGAATCAGATAGTGATGAAGACATTGCTGAAGCTGTTGAAGCTGTTGTTGTACCACCAACAGTAGATCAAATTCCTCCTGAGGAATTAATCCCAACTGTTGCTGAAGATCATATCCCACCTGCTGATATTGTCACACTTAGAGATCACCCAACATCTCAAGTGATTGGAGACATATCAGCTGGTGTGCAAACAAGACATCAATTAAGACAGGATGTGATGCATGCTTGTTTCCTCTCACAGGTTGAGCCCCTCACCTTTAAAGATGCAGAGCTAGATTCCCACTGGATCATTGCAATGCAAGAGGAACTCAATCAGTTTGAGAGATGTAAAGTTTGGACTTTGGTTCCAAGACCTAAATGCCAACTGATCATAGGCACCAAGTGGGTGTATAGAAACAAGTTGGATGCAAATGGAATTATAGTAAGGAATAAAGCTAGGCTTGTAGCTCAGGGCTACAGACAGGAGGAAGGTATAGACTATGACCAAACCTTTGCTCATGTTGCAAGGCTAGAAGCAATAAGGATCTTCTTGGCCTATGCAGCCTTCATGAAGTTTAAGGTGTTCCAAATGGATGTCAAAAGTGCATTCCTAAATGGTGAGCTTAAGGAAGAGGTGTTTGTTGAACAACCACCAGGGTTTGTTTCTTCAACTCATCCCTCTCATGTGTTTAAGTTGTAGAAAGCTCTTTATGGACTAAAGCAAGCTCCTAGGGCCTGGTATGAGACCTTAGCTAGTTTCCTGTTAGAGCACAACTTTACTAGGGGAGTAGTTGATAGAACCCTTTTCGTCAAGCATCACAAGGACACAATCCTGTTAGTTCAGGTGTATGTAGATGATATTATTTTTGGCTCCACTGATCCCAAACTGTGCAAAAAGTTTTCCAACTTGATGCATTCCAAGTTTGAGATGAGTAGTATGGGTGTGTTGTCTTACTTTCTTGGTCTCCAAGTTAAGCAAGATGCTGATGGTATCTTCATCTCCCAATCCAAATATGCCAAGGAATTGGTAAAGAAATTTGGGATGGCTGATGCTTCAGCAATGCCTACACCCATGGCTACTAATGTAGTTATTGATTCTGATGATCACGGCAAGCCAGTTGATCAAAAGAATTATAGGGCCATTGTTGGTTCCCTATTGTATCTAACTGCAAGTAGGCCAGATATAATGTTTGCTACATGCCTTTGTGCTAGATTCCAGGTCAACCCCAAGGAATCTCATCTGATTCTTCTAAAGAGAATCCTGAGATACCTGAAGGGATGCCCAAATCTAGGACTTTGGTACCCAGCTGAGTCAGAATTTGAATTAATTGGATATTCTGATTCTGATTATGCTGGTTGCAGAGTTGATAGGAAGAGCACCTCATGAACTTGCCAGTTCCTGGGAGAGAGATTGGTCTCTTGGTTCTGTAAGAAGCAGGCTTCTGTCTCAACTTCAACTGCAGAGGCTGAATATATAGCAGCTGCCAGTTGTTGTTCACAGATCCTGTAGATTCAAAACCAGCTTGTGGATTATGGTTACTCACACCAGAACACCAAAATCATGTGTGATAGTACCAGTGCTATCTCAATTGCACGAAATTCAGTGCACCACTCTAGAACGAAGCACATTGAGATTCGGCACCATTTCCTGAGAGATTGTGTGGAAAAGAACAAGATTTGTCTTGAGTTCATATCCACTGAGTTTCAGAGAGGTGATATATTCACCAAGCCCTTAGATGAACAGAAGCATTTGTTCTTTTTAGTTCAACTAGGCATGATCAATGGACGAGACTAAGTGTGACTATATCTGCCTTTATTGAAACTTGTTTGAAGATAGTCGAACGACGTTCGAAGATAGTCGATCGGGTCAAACCCATCGTCGACCTATGGTTGATGAAAGTTTGTCTGATTGAAGATAGTCGACCGGCGTTCGACCATCGTCGAACAAGTCGAGCTCATTGTCGATCTCTGGATGACGATAGTCTGTTGTTTGAGAAGCCAGAAATAGTCGAACGATTGTCCGACTACTCTGCTTCTGAGCCGATCGTCGAACGGCCGTTCGACCATCGGGTCTTGTATCTTTTTAATAGATCGGCTTTCTCCGGTCTAATATAAAGCCGATAGTCGACCTAGGTTAAAAGATCTTTTGTTTTATCGTCGACGGAGCGTGTCTTTTCGCATTCTGCCTTCCCGCTTGCGATTTTCTGCCGCTTCGTCCCCTTCGTCTTCTCCGTCCTCCTCGCGCTTTCTCCAGCAATCAATGGCGATTTCTCCCGCAGTTCTAGCAGTTGTAAAGTTTGATGCAGGCTTTAGTGTCGATTTCGACGCGTTCAGCAGCTGCGAAGCTGGGATCGTAGAAGTTCTTCAGCTTTGCCGGGATCAAGGACTCGAGAGGTTAATGTCTTCAAGAATTAAGATAAACATCCCAGAGATCAAGGAATGGGCCTTCACGTCGTCCTCCACCGACGACTCGATGACTGGAACCATCGGCGGAGAAGAGGTAATCCTAACTCCGGCTGTTTTGACTGAAATTTTTGGTTTAATAAATGGTGAAGAGGATTATGAGCAAGATGCTCAAGAATTCGGAAGAATGCTAGTTGAGCTGGGACATGCAGAGGGCATTCCCACCAAGCTGCTCAAAGTAAATTTCCCTTTCAAAATCAAGTTTCTTGCTGAGTTGGTAGGAAAAGTGCTCCTCAGTAAGCACTCTGCCCATGACAATATCACAAGGCAACAATTCGCACTGATGTGTGCGATTGTAAATCGGAAAAGGATAGATTGGGCAGCAGTTGTGTTTGATTTAATAAGGAAAAAGACTGGTAAGAAGGAAGTCACCCTAGGAAGGGTTATTGGCATTTTCCTGAAGGAAAAATACCCCCAGCTGCTGAGTTCAACCACAACAACAATTAACGCAAGCAAGAAGATGGATCCTAATCTGTTCTCTAAATGGAAGAGAACATTTGTGAAACCCGCTCTCACAGGGGTTGCTCCAGCAACATCTGAGGACACCAGGACTGAATCAGTCACTCCTCACCCTGTCGAAGTTGGCTCAGCTCTTCCCTCCTCCTCTTCTGCTTTGCTGTCTGCTTCAGTTGAAGTTCCATCAACTTCAGCTGAAGTACGACCTTCTCCCTCTTCTGCTCCAGAAACAACCACGGTTGTTCCTCTTTCCCCTCCAGCATCTCCTCTACCTGCTCATCTGGCTAGGATATCTGCTCCTAGCTTTGATTTGTTAGGATCTGAGAGGATTCCTACTCCTCCTCTGTCTCCCATTCATTCCCCAGTTAATTCTCCAATTAACTCTCCAGCTCCATCTCCAGTTCAATCCCCTGTCCACACCATTCTTCATCCCAGCACTACACCCATATCTGCTGCAGCTCCATCCACTACACATCCATCATCTTTTGAGATCACTCCAGAACTCATCTCCCGCATTGTGGAGTTGATTACCCCCTCAATCAAGACAATGATTAAAGAGGCAATCGCTCCCCTTGCATCCTCCATTGATATCTTAACTGCCTCCATCAAATCTCTCTCAAAATCTGCTGAGCCATCTTCCTCAAGGGGCCTGGTTTCAGTCTCCACTGAAATCAGGCAGGGGGAGATGTTCTGTGAAGATGCCTCAAAACCTCCTGCCTCCCTTCCAGCTATAACAGATACTGTAATGACAGCCCTGGAAGAGTCTGCTCCAGCTGAGAAAGAAGTAGTTCCAGTGTTATCTGATAAGGAAATAGCTGATGGAATCATGCTATCTGAAATTGCAGTAAAAGTCTGCCTAGAAGATCTCACCACTCCCGTGGTTGCTCGATTCCTAGAAGGTATTATTACCTCATATCTAGATGAATCATGGGAGATGGTCAAGTATGAAGGTAATTCATTTATTCGCTTTGTTGACGAGTCAATTAATTTGTTAGTTTGTGAATTCCTGGAAGGAATGATTTCTGTTTATTTAGCAGATCTGTATTCATAAATTCTACAGATTATATTAGAGGAGATTTAGCTGCTCAGATCATAGCAGTTGTCTCTGAAGCTGATCCAATTGTTCCTGATATCCAAGTAGATCCTGAATTGGATTCTTTTTTAGATGATAGAGAAGATGAGTCTGAGAAGCAAGATGAAGTCAAAGATGACACTACTATTCTGAGTGTGGAAGAAGAAAAAGCACGAGCTGCTTGGACTCTAAGAGTACAGTCTTTGCTAAAAGAGAAAGAAAAAGAGCTGCAAATTGAAAAGTCAACTATCTGGGATGATTCACCAGGGTTGGACTTAGATTCCCTTCTGGCTCTGGATGCCATTGAAGAGGAAAGAGAGAAATCAGATCTGAAGTTAAAAGAAAAAGCTGTTTCTGAAGCCTATGATCCTTATGAAAATCCTCCCTCATCTCATTCTGATGATGAAGAGGATTCTGATGTATCTGAGAAATCAAGGAAAAAGAAAGTTGTTCAAAAGAAGAGAAAAGCTGCTCCTCCTCCTCCCAGTAAAGATAATGATATTCCTTATTATATTCTGAAGGGCATTGACCCTAAGTCAAAGGAATTTCAGCATTGGATGTGGTTCTCTAAGAACCAGCAGAAAGAGAGGAAAAGATCTAAAAGATATGATAGTCCTGGTTCAAGATGGACTCCCAGAGGTCCTCCTCCTCCTCCTCCAAGTGCAGGAGCTTCTGGTAATCCTTCTGCCAACCCTTCAGCCTCTTCAGGAAAATCTGCTCCATCAGCAAGATCTGCTTCGTCTCAGCATCAATCAAGGAAAAGCTCTCATAGCACTCATGGAAAGTCTCATTCTGGCAGTCAATTGCATGAAGCTGTAGTGAAAGAACAAGTTAAGGAGGTTGTGTATCTAAAGCCAACTTTTTCACCTCCTCCTTCTCCTAAGAGAAAGGTTTCAACTGCTGTACCAGTTCAGTCTGAGAAAGCTGTTTTAAAAGGTAAGTAGTTTACTTTGTTTTAGAAATTCTAGCAAGATCCTTTTGCTAAGTCTGCTCCAATATCTTATCTAGATAAAGAATTCGATGCTGCTCCTCCTGAGCCTGTTTATGAAAGTCCAGAGCTTGATCCTAATTTTAGGATGGCTCATTTTCACGAACTAGTTGGAGCAGCTCAAATAAGAAAAGCTAAAGCAGAAGGTAAAGATACGACTGGTCTAACTACCATGTCTGCTTTCAGAAAGAAAGAGTTTGAAAAGTTCCAGGTTAATCCTGATGTTTTTGACCCTTTAAAATACATGGAAAAGCATCCTGAAGCAGTAGTCCCAAGAGCTGCAGAATTAAAGATCATTGGTGTGCAGGATTTGAAGCTATCAAAGAAAGAATCTGATGACCCTCTAAGGAAAATCTCTTTTGTTCCTAGTTCCTCTTCCCCCTTGCCAGACTCTGTAGATTCTTAATAGTTTGATTGACTGCTGTGTTATATTTGTTTATTATCTATCTGGTTGATATTCTGCTAGTTATTTGCTATCTATTTCCTGTATTGTTTTTAGTGTTCTATAGCTAGCTGTATGTTTTAGATTTTGAAGGACTTAACTCAAATAGGGGGAGATTGTTGGTACCCTAGTTTGATTTGAGTTTAGTCCTCTCCTTTGTGCTCCTTGACCCAAGAATTATCTATGGTCAATGGTTAGTAGTCTAGCTGTAGAGTCCTCACTTTTCCAGATTGAGAATTTGGTCAAGTAGTTTTTCGTTCGACTATAGTCGAACGCCGCTCGACTATCGTCTATCGGCTGATCGACGATCGTCTATCAGTTGGTCGACGCTCTGTCTGCGTTGATAGTTCGACTATCTGTTGATAGGTCGACTATCTGCTTGGCGTGGTAGTTCGACTATCTGTCCTGATAGATCGACTATCTGATAGTTCGACTATCTGTTGATAGGTCGACTATCTGTTCCGCTTTGATAGGTCGACTATCTGTTGATAGGTCGACTATCTGTCGTCTTTGATAGTTCGACTATCTGTCCTGATAGTTCAACTATCTGATAGTTCGACTATCTGTTGATAGATCGACTATCTGGTCTCTTTTGATAGGTCGAATATCTGTTGATAGGTCGACTATCTGTTTTCTGAGATAGGTCGACTATCTGCTTGATAGGTCGACTATCTGTTTGCGCTTGATAGTTCGACTATCTGTCCTGATAGATCGACTATCTGATAGTTCGACTATCTATTCTGATAGGTCCACTATCTGCCGAGGTAGTTCGACTATCTTCTTCGATAGGTCGACTATCTGGATCGTTCGACTATCTGCCCGATAGTTCGACGATCTTCGTGCGTCGGTCGACGATCTCCGAAGGTCGTTCGACGCTTTCTGCCTGCCTTTATATTTTGTATTTATTTATTATATTTAATTAATTAATACATTTTCTGGCAAGTTGTTTCAGTTGATTTATGATAATATTTCCAGGCAATATCTGCTCTATTCTTTTTGCCTGAGTAAAATCTTTTTAGATAAAGTTGTTTGTCTTATTAGCTGTCTTTGTATTTTACTTTATCTGCTGACAGCCCTTTATAGCCGTTAGACTGAAAAGTCTTCTCTTTGCTATAAAGAGTATTTCTTTGATGTGACTTTATTTAGTCCTTCTGTTATTTGATTTGATCCTGCAGCTTCTTAGAAAGAGGTTCATTCCTTTTATAGTATATCCTGCTGCAGAGTTTGTTTTGCTGTATGTTATTTGCAGCCCAGGTCTCAAGTCTCAGAAGAAGACAAGTAATTCAAACTGAAGAGAGCTGTTGCTTGTATCTGCTATATAAAGGACCCTTTGAAGAAGGATTGAAGCTAGTTGAAAGCTAACTAGTTAACCAGATATTTTAAAGCATTCAAGCCTTCATCAAGATCAAGCTTTCTGCTCTCAGCAATTTCCATCTAACTGAGAAGTGTTAAGATCTTCTACTCCTCTTCAACCTGAGTTCTCCTGCTTTCAGGAAGTTCAAACTCAGAGTTCTTTTGAAGAAGAAGAAGATAGCTGCTTGAAGATCTTTTATTTTATTATTTTTTATCTTCTTGTAGTTTTTCCTTCAGAACTTTCTGAAGAGTTTTTCTGCACTGAAGCAAGACTTCACCTGGACATCTTTGAGCCAGGGGGAGCCTTGATTCTTTAGAGCTTTCTAGCTCAGTGCAAGTTTTTGTGCTTCTCTAATCTATTGTAAAATAGAGAAGACATCTTAACCTTCTTCCCCCTCCTGTACAGGGTTATTACTCCCTTCAAAAGTATCCCTTGGTGGCAGGGCACCTGATCAAAAACCTGTGCTTGGTTTTTAGACACCTGATCAAAAGTCTAAAGGGTTTCTGGATCTACCTGAAGCAGATCTTGTTGGTGGCAGGGCACCTGATCAAAAACCTGAGTGGATTCCTACCGTGTGGGTAGAAGAGTGGACGTACCCAAGTTGTTTGGGGAACCACTATAAATTTCCTTGTGTCGTCTGGATTCACTTGTTTAATTCCTGCATTGTGGCTGTGATTAGATATAACTAGGATTGCTAGTTGCAGATTAGGTTTTCCAAGCCTTAAATGTAATTACAGTTAGCTTGAGTTTGTGCACATCACTTGTGTTAGGCTATAGGGTTAAATCTATATCTATAATCTTTTCATTCCGCACTTCACTCCAAGGGAGTTGGGTAGACCATTAAGTTTTGTCTTGTGCAAAATTTGATAACTCTATTCACCCCCCCCTCTAGAGTAGTATCTATCCCTTCACTTTCATAAGTCACTTCTGCGGTGCAGCCTGTTGCCCGCAGGAAACTACAGTCTCTCTCTCTCCTTAAGTTGTAACGGGAGCGGCCTGTCGCCCCGATTCACCAAAGCATACTGTAATTACCAAAAGCTAGTGGAATTTGACCGGCACAGACCCGATCACGTGGTTTTTTACCCATTTAAGGGGTTTTTTCACGTCATCAAGACTTGTGTCTACTATTCATCTTCATTGACTGTGTGCGCGCTCGACCGCTCCGTGAGCTAAGACTGTTCAAGTTAATCCGGTCCGACCGGAGCATCGAGTTAGTCCGCAACAAGCTTTAAGAGGTCTATTAATATTCCTTTTTTCTCTTTCCCCCTCTCTCTTAAATCTTCCTTTCTCTCTCTCCATCTAAAAGATGAGATTTAATATATATGCTCTTTGATCAAACGATTGAGGGGAAGTGTTTGGTGTGCTTGAAGATATGTATATTGATATATATGGTAGATATATATATATTTATTGTTGCGGACTAACTCGATGTCCCGGTCGGACCGGAAAATCTTGGACCGTCTCAGCTCACGGAGCGGTCGAGCACGCACACAGTCAATGAAAATGAAACAGTGAACACAAGTCTTGATGACGTGGAAAACACCCTTAAATGGGTAAAAAACCACGTGATCGGGTCTGTGCCGGTCAAATTCCACTAGCTTCCGGGGGTTAAAACTTGCTTGGTGAATTGGGGCGACAGACCGCTCCCGTTATAACTTGAGGGGAGAGATAAAGACTGAAGCTTCCAGCGGGCAACAGGCTGCTCCGCGGAAGTAACTTAGGCAGGGAAACGTGCGTGATGCTTCTGGCATGCGCGCTCGGGGCGGCGCGTGCTTGCTGGCTTCGGATCGCTTCTTCCTTTGGCTTCCTCGCGGTCTTGGACGTCCTTTGGCTGACGGTGCGCTGTTGGGGTGCTTATAGCCGCTGCCAACAGCTAGTTGTCACAGGTGGACGTTGGTGGCTGATGCTGGCTGTTGGAGGTTCACGGCGAGCGGTGGCCGACTCGGTGGAGGAGGCAGGAGAGCTCTCACCTGAAGAAGAAGAGGAAGAAGCGGAAAAGAGAAAAGGCGAGAAATAAGAGTCCCCAGGGGGTCTTTTTATAGCCTCCAGGGGTGGATCATGGCGGGCCCCACCACTAAAGTGGTGGGGCAGTGGGTGGTTACCCCTTTGATCGGATGGCCGGGAGGGCCTCCCCCTTGATCGGACGGCTGGGAGTCTTCTCATGACGGCGGGCCGCCATGACGGCGGCGGAGGCCGGGCGGCCGGCGACGGGGGCCGGCCGCGCGCCTCCTGGCGGCGACCTGCTGCCGGCCGGGCGCGGCCATGGCCGGGGTAGCCATGGCCGCCCCGGCCATGTCCGCGGCGGTCATGGCCGGGGCGGCCATGGCCGCGGCCGGCCACGGCCGTGGCGGCCGAGGCCGGGGCGGCCGAGGGAGTGTCGGCCACCGGCGGTGGCTCGGCCTCTTACCGATGGTGGTTCTCCCGGCGACGGTTCTTCCTACGAGGGGAGGGAGTGGGGCCCGCCCCCATCATCTCCATAAGAGATCATGGGGGGGCCCCACCCATGACTTTCCTTGAGTGGAGATCATGGGGGGCTCCTTGCTTCCTATAAATAAAGGGGGAACCAATCAAATGCCCCCCAAATCTCTACTGGCCGGGAACGAATCGAGCGTGAGGAGAGATTTTTGTAATTCCTTATTTTCATGGTGGGTGCTGGCGAGAAATCCGATGCGGCGGCGATGGATCGTGGTTCTAAGGTATTACGTCGTGTAGAGGCTTGGCGAACGGGCGCCAGATACATGCGGACGGAGGCCGGCGCGGTACACGAGCGTCAAAACGGAGTGTGCGAGGAAGGGTTGCGCGGGCGGGCACTGGCTGCGCGTGCTGGTGGCGCGCGGGCTGACCGCGCGCTTGGGCCGCGCGGGTAGGCCGCGCGCGCGCAGGCCGGGGGCGCGCGCAGGCCGGGCGCACGCGCATAGGCCGGGCGCACCGGCCACGCCCGCGCAGGCCGGGCGCAAGGGACGCGGGGGCGGGCAGGCCGCGCGCGCGGGCAGCGCGCGCGGGCCGGGCGCGCTCAGGCCGCACGCACACGTGTTGGCCGCCTGCGCAAGTTTTGCATGCAGCTTGCACGCGCGGGTCTTGCGCACAGGCTGCGTGGGCGGGCTTTGTGTGTATTCCGCGTGCGTCGGCCATATACGCGTAGCCCATGCGTGCACGCGCTCAAGCGAGGGTTGTGCGATTTGTACTGTGCAGTCTTATAACTGCGAGCTGATTTTTTATTCTTCATCATGTGCAAGTAAGGAAGCGCTCCTCCTGTCCAATGCGTTTGCGCTCTTCCTTGACTGAAGATGGTGTGGATATTTGGAGGGCGAAGTACGGGCTTCCTGCTAACTTAGAAGTGAGGATCCCGCGGCCCGAGGAGCGGGTTCATAATCCTCCCCATGGCTGGCTGACAATTTGTGATGTATCCCTTAGATCTGGCTTCCGGTTTTCGCCCTTCGATGAGGTGATAGAGATTTTGAAGTTATGTGGGGTGCCTGTCTCCCAGTTTGCTCCGACTGGGGTTGCCCGAATCATGGGCTTGGTTGCTTTCTTCCGTGAGCCTGGGAGCTCGATCTCTTTGGACAAGTTTCGGGATTGGTGCGACGTGCGCTTTGATGGTGGTGAGAGGATTGAGGTGCGCAGCAACAAGGCTTGGCTTGAGTTTGAGGCCCGTAAAGATCGTCGCCACGGTAATACTCTGTTTGGATATGTGAAGAACTCCCGGGGTCTTCCTGAGGTGTGGAATGCGCTTCTCGACCGTTGCCGCCGTGTGAAAGGGAGGGAGCGGGACTTTTCCCCTGTGCTGGGATTATCTGAGTCTCGTGAGCTGGCCAATCGCCTCTTCAACATATATATTTACGTGGAAGAAAAGCGACTGCTGGGATGTGGTATCTCGATGGGCACAACTAAGGTGGCGACGACTTCTCAGGGAGGGGGCTGAAAGAGGAAAGCGATGATGGCTCCTTCTGATAACCTTGATGTTGTGGTGGTAGCTTCTGACGATTCAGCTCCAAAGGTGCAATTACCTGCTTCACCGGTTCCTCAGGTGCCTGCCAGTACAACAGCTCCACGGATATCTTCTTCCTTGAGGGCGATGAGCGATGCGGTAAGGAGGTGACTATCTTTTTTTCTTTCCTTTTCTGTTTGAAAGTGGTTGATTGTGTGTCTTTCTTTTGTAGATAGAGACTCAGGCGCAGATCGCAGTGACCTGAAATGATCATTACGTGAGCCTGAAGGACGGGTATCTCGCTTTACAAGGGAAGCTTCGGTTGTCGATGAGCTCGCTTACCTCCTTGAAGGAGGAACATGACCGGGATATTGTGCGGCTTCGTCGAATTTGCTCAGAGCTGAAGTCCGAGCTAGAGGATACGCGTGCAGCCTTGGACGTGGAGAAGGCTTTGGTGGAGAGGACCACTCAGATGCTGAAGCATGCAAAGGAGGAGACATCTGGCTTGGGGACCCAGCTGCAGGCGGCGCGAGAGGAGGTTTCAGGCCTTGAGACTTAGCTTCGGGTGGCGAAGGCGCAGGTGGAGATGCTGTCCTCTAACGACCATGCATCAGAGCTGAAGGAAGCAGGGCTTGCGGAGTACTTGGAATCACTGGACTATCTTCGAGATCGCAACTTGATTGCGGAAGAGGTTCATGATGATATTTGGTCCAAGGAGGTGGAGCCCCAGATGGATGACATACGCGAGCTAGCGCTCCGTCACGGCGTCTCGAAGGCCTTTCGCTTTGTTGGCAAGTGCCTTGGGTGTGATACCACCAGTTTTAGTTTGCGGACATTTCCGGGGACGAGCCATCTGACTCAGACGCCGATGGAGAGTAGCTGTAGCGCTTATCTGTTGTTGTATGTTTTGTCTTATATTTGTTGCTTTTTGCTTTCGTTGTAGCTTTTGAGATTGTCGCCCTTAGGGCTGAGATTTGTTGTCTTCTATAATAACTTCATTTTTATGTCATTGCCATATGCTTTGCACAGATATGTTTTGCCATAAGGTGATAGTGTGGGAGGGCGTTTGTAGTGTCCTCCCAAAATCTTTGAGAGCTTGTTTGAACTGTCTTCGATTTTACGGCATAGTTGCAAAAATAGAGAGGGAGCGGACCCTTGCGAGGGTGTACGAGTCAGGCTCGTGACTTAGTTTCGTGGAGCTGGTCCACGGCTTTGTGCGTAAGGCTGGCTCGCGGCTTGGTTGCATGGAGCTAGCCCATTGCTTTGTGTACCAGGCTGGCTCGCAGCTTGGTTGCGTGGAGCTGGTCCACGGCTTTGTGCGCGACGCTGGCTCGGGGCTTGGTTGCGTGGAGCTGGTCCACGGCTTTGTGTGCGAGGCTGGATCGCGGCTTGGTTGCGTGGAGGTGGTCCACGGCTTTGTGCGCGAGGCTGGCTCGCGGCTTGGTTTCGTAGAGCTGGTCCACGACTTTGTGCGCGAGGCTATCTCGCGGCTTGGTTGCGTGGAACTGGTCCACGGCTTTGTGCGCGAGGCTGGCTCGCGGCTTGGTTGCGTGGAGCTGGTCCACGGCTTTGAGCGCGAGGCTGGCTCGCTGCTTAGTTGCGTGGAGCTGGTCCACGACTTTGTGTGTGAGGCTGGCTCGCGGCTTGGTTGCGTGGAACTGATCCATGGCTTTGTGCGCGAGGCTGGCTCGTGGCTTGGTTGCGTGGAGCTGGTCCACGGCTTTGTGCGCGAGGCTGGCTCGCAGCTTGGTTGCGTGGAGCTGGTCCACGGCTTTGTGCGCGAGGCTGGCTCGCGGCTTGGTTGCGTGGAACTGGTCCACGGCTTTGTGCGTGAAGCTGGCTCGTGGCTTGGTTGCGTGGAACTGGTCCACGGCTTTGTGCACGAGGCTGGCTCGCGGCTTGGTTATGTGGAGCTGGTCCACGGCTTTGTGAGCGAGGCTGGCTCGTGGCTTGGTTGCGTGGAGCTGGTCCACGGCTTTGTGCGCGAGGCTGGCTCGCGGCTTGGTTGCGTGGAGCTGGTCCACGGCTTTGTGCGCGAGGCTGGCTCGCGGCTTGGTTGCGTGGACCTGGTCCACGGCTTTGTGCGCGAGGCTGGCTCACGGCTTGGTTTCGTGGAGCTGGTCCCCAACTTTGTGCGCGAGGCTGGCTCGCAGCTTGGTTGTGTGGAGCTGGTCCACGGCTTTGTGCGCGAGGCTGGCTCGCGTCTTGGTTGCGTGGAACTGATCCACAGCTTTGTGCGCGAGGCTGGCTCGCGGCTTGGTTGCGTGGAGCTGGTCCACTGCTTTGTGCGCGAGGCTGGCTTGCGGCTTGGTTGCATGGAGCTGGTCCACTGCTTTGTGCGCGAGGCTGGCTCGCGGCTTGGCTGTGTGGAACTGGTCCACGGCTTTCTGCGTGAGGGTGGCTCGCGGCTTGGTTGCGTGGAGCTGGTCCACGGCTTTATGCGTGAGGCTAGCTCGCGGCTTAGTTGCGTGGAGCTAGTCCACGGCTTTGTGCGCGAGGCAGGCTCGCAGATTCTTCGTGAGGGGGCAGGCCCCCATAGTGTAGACCATATATTTAATCTGATTGCATAATTTAGCGTGAGGAGGCCATTTCTTGATTCTCATACTGCCAAGGTAAACGATAAAAAGATAGTCTTCACAAGCATGGGCTTTTGGTTTTTACAATACTTAATAAACAAAATGAACAAACAAATGAAACAACTTTAAGACGGAGCTGGCGAGAGCGGGATTGGAAGACATCTAGAAGCGATTGTTGGAGTATTGCTGTGTAGTCGGAATCAGCTTGGATGACGGCGAACTGTACGTCGTAGGATGTCTGTCGGTGTGCGACTTTTAGAGTGACTGGGAGAGTGATGGTGCCGATGACTGGTACCGGGTTGTTTCCCGAGACTCGCGCGCTTGCAGACATTAGCTTGAGGTGGCCGGTGGTTAGTTTGAGCTGAAGCAGTGTTGATAAAAACAGCACATTAACGGTGATTTCTGCGTCCACTAAAACTTGGTTCAATTCGGTAGATGGCTCGCCGATTCTGATTGTTGTAGGTGTCATACTCTGACCGGGAGGTGATGTTTGTCTTGATAGGAATTGATCAACTGCTCCTAAGCTGGCCAGTCGTTGGATTTCCTCCTTTAGCCCATTGTATTCGTTGGTGTTGTGTCCGTGGCCCCGGTGATACTCGCAGTATCTTGTTTGGTCAGCCTTGGGGTTTGGTTGTGATGCCCTTGGTCGTTGGGAAACTGGATTATTTTGAATTACATTAGTGCGGGTGGTATTCAGGGGGCGTATTTCTTAAATGGATGTTGCCCCCAACTCCTTGGAGGGCCACGTTGGCGACTAGCGAGACAATGCCTGCTGCGCGGTCGTTCTTCTTGTTTTGGTTCCTCCTCTTTCTTCCTTTTGTCTTCCGCTTGGTCCTGGATTTTTCGATGAGGGTTTTATGAATTTTCTGATGAAGAGGGTAGCGAGTTCGAGATAGCTGTCAAACTTTTCTCCTTGTAGGGAGTAAGACCAGGCTCGAGCTCTGCCTTTTAGTGTTATCAGAAACGCTTGGATCATAAGTTGATCTGAAGCATTGCGGATGTGCATGATAGTTTCGAAAAACTTTAGGTGTGCCAGTGGGTCGCCTGTCCCGCTGAAACTACAGGATTCAGAGCCATCCTCTGAGCCTAGTGCCGCTTGGGAGTCTAATGAGTTGTGGCAGGACTGATACTCGTTGAGTCTTTGCTCAATGTCGAGGCGTCAGGGTCTGTCACGCTCCCAACCTTATATTTATAATACGAACAGGCAAGATGATGATCGTACATCTCTTGGAGTGATACGGCGGGTGCGGGGGAGCTGCTTGTGCTTGAGAATTCCTTCTCTATGTGATATTCTCTGTGCAAACAATGTGTCGTTGGAGGAAGAGGCTCTCCTGGTGGCGTCAAATCAGCTTGCTCGAAGGGCTGAGGATTCCTTGGCCGGAGGGATTTTGAATTACTTCTCGCTGTATGCCTTGCGTTAGCGTATGCAATACTTAGGGGGAAGTATTCTTGGGGCTTCTTGCGTTGGGACGTGAATTGACGGAGGTTGCGGCTCGACTGGTGCTCCCATATCTCGGAGCACGGCGAGCAATTTGACTTGTTGTTCTTCCATCTGGCGGATGCGTCCTTCCAGGGTGGCATCGAGAGTTAATGCGGCTTCAGCAGTCAGTGGCACGTCCACCAGAGAATGTGAACGTGCGGGCTCAAGGTTTCCGCCAAGGGCGAAGATTTCGGCGGTACGGGTGTTTCTCTTCACCATTAAGGTTGAACTTGGAAGGGGAGATGCTTATGATCTTGCACTTTGAATGATGTGGGGACTCGTGTTCCAAAAGACGGCGCCAAACTGTTGCGGACTAACTCGATGCCCCGGTCGGACCGGATAATCTTGGACCGTCTCAACTCACGAAGCGGTCGAGCGTGCACACAGTCAATGAAAATGAAACAGTGAACACAAGTCTTGATGACGTGGAAAAACCCCTTAAATGGGTAAAAAAACCACGTGACCAGGTCTGTGCCGGTCAAATTCCACTAGCTTCCGGGGGTTACAACTTGCTTGGTGAATTGGGGCGACAGGCCGCTCCCGTTACAACTTGAGGGGAGAGATAAAGACTGAAGCTTCCAGCGGGCAACAGGCTGCTCCGCGGAAGTGACTTAGGCGGGGAAACGTGCGTGATGCTTCTAGCGTGCGCGCTCGGGGCGGCGCGCGCTTGCTGGCTTCGGATCGCTTCTTCCTTTTGCTTCCTCGCGGTCCTGGACGTCCTTTAGCTGACGGTGCGCTGGTGGGGTGCTTATAGCCGCTGGCAGCAGCTAGTTGTCACAGGTGGCCGTTGGTGGCAGATGCTGGCTGTTGGAGGTTCACGGCGAGCGGTGGCCGACTCGGTGGAGGAGGCAGGAGAGCTCTAACTTGAAGAAGAAGAGGAAGAAGCGGAGAAGAGAAAAGGTGAGAAATAAGAGTCCCCTAGGGGTCTTTTTATAGCCTCCAGGGACGGATCATGGCGGGCCCCGCCACTAAAGTGGTGGGGTAGTGGGTGGTTACCACTTCGATCGGACGGCCGGGAGGGCCTCCCCCTTGATCGGACGGCCGGGAGGCTTCTCATGACGGCGGGCCGCCATGACGGCGGCGGCGGCCGGGCGGTCGGCGACGGGGGCCAGTCGCGCGCCTCCTGGCGGCGACCTGCCGCCGGCCGGGCGCGGCGAGGGAGGCCGACCACGGCCGGAGCGGCCAAGGCCGGGGCGTCCATGGCCGGGGCGACCATGGCCGGGGCGGCCATGGCCGCGACTGGCCACGGCAGGGGCGACCATGGCCGGGGCGGCCACGGCCGGGGCTGGCCACGGCCGGGGCGGCCACGGCCGGGGCGGCCACGGCCGGGGCGGCCACGGCCGGGGCGGCCACGGCCGGGGCGGCCACGGCCGGGGCTGCCATGGTCGCGGCCGGGGCGGCCATGGTCGCGGCCGGGGCGACCGAGGGAGTGCCGGCCGCTGGCGGTGGCTCGGCCTCTTGCCGGCGGTGGCTCGGCCTCTTGCCGGCGGCGGTTCTCCCGTCGGCGGTTCTTCCTACAAGGGGAGGGAGTGGGGCCCGCCCCCATCATCTCCATGAGAGATCATGGGGGGGGTGGTGGTGGGGCCCACCCATGACTTTCCTTGAGTGGAGATAATTGGGGGCTCCTTGCTTCCTATAAATAAAGGGGAACCTATCATTTATAATATAATAGATTCAAGTAACATATCACATATGTTATACATGGTTGATCGCCTCCGAATTTGTCTCATTACAATGTCTGTCGCCCGTTCGAAGATGCTAGTTATTATCCGTGCTCGATGTATATATATGTATATATATATGTTTGTATATACATACGTAATACCTATGTACATATATATATATATGTATATATATATATATATATACATACGTATATATATATACATACGTATATACATATACATATATATATATATATACATACGTATATACATATATATATATGTATATATCTATATATATATATGTATATGTATATACGTATGTATATATATATACGTATGTATATATATACATATGTATATATATACATATATATATATATGTATATACATATACACATATATATATATATATATAAATATATACGTATGTATGTATATATATATATATATATGTATATACATATATATATATACATACGTATATAAATATCTATATATATGTATATATATATATGTATACATATATATGTATATACGTATGTATGTATATATATATACATATATATATATACATATATATATACAGATATATATATATATATATATATATATATATAGAGTAATTATACAGACAGAAACAGTTCTCTGAATCTTATATAAAAAACTAGCAAATTGACCCCCAAATGTTTATTTTTTCAAAAAGTGATCAACATAAAAGTTGTAGATCTCATCGAAATCTACAAATTTCATGTTGATCACTTTTTGAGAAAATACCGTATAGACCCCCGATTTGAGCCCCGAAAAAAGTCAACATGAACATATGTATATATATAGTTCGGTTTGACTTTTTTCGGGGCTCAAATCGGTGGTCTAAACGGTATTTTTTTTAAAAAGTGATCAACATAAAAGTTGTAGATTTCGATGAGATCTACAACTTTTATGTTGATCACTTTTTGAAAAAACAAACATTTGGGGGTCAATTTGCTAGTTTTCTATATAAGGTTCAGAGAACTGGTTCTCTCTGTATAATTACTCTATATATATGTGTCACGCTCGTGAACTAGGGCGTGACCCCTTCGACGATCGTCGATCTTAGCGGGACGATCGTCGAAGCGCAGAATTTGCGTCATGGCCCTGTCACACCCGTGACTCAGGTGTCACGCCCGTGACCAAGGGCGTGACCCCCTTCGGCGATCGTCGATCTCAGCGAGACGATCGCCGAGCGCGGAATTTGCCTGATGACCCTGTCATGCCCGTGACCCATGTGTCACGCCTGTGACCTAGGGCGTGACCGCCCTTCAATGACCGTCGATCTCAGTTCGACGATCGTCGAACTCAGAATTGGCCACCCGGGCCTGTCACGCCCGTGACCTATGTGTCACGCCCGTGACCAAGGCCGAAACGTCAGCCAGACTGGAAATTTCGGTAACCGACGTCATAATCAATTCTGATTATGGGAATGTACAGCAGGAATATTTATGGGCTGTTTCCGTCTCTAATTATTTAATAGAAAGAGAGAGTGAGGTCCAATAGAAAATCACCACCTGGATCAGCCATTTCATCTTCCACCTTTTCCTCTTCCCTACATCATAACCGAAACGTTATTAAGAGAAACATTCATGGCCATGAATGTTTCATCCTTTCCCCTCCCCACTTGGAGATCTATAATAGCCTCCTTAGAGCAAGAGGAGAAGGTTACACGCTCGATCAAACGGATTCAGATTCCTCCCCTTGCTGTTGAAGAATTTCCGGCGACGCCGCCACCGCGCAAATGGCTTCCCGACGGTCTGCACGCCTCCAGCCCGCAAATAAGGTCCTCCCTCCCTCTTATTCTGAGGATAGATCTTAGAAATCATTAGGAGAGATATCGGGCTCAAAAGAGCCGGATCGGGTGAGCGTTTCCATGGTTTTCCAAAAATTTCATGGTGGTGGGTTCGCCGGAAACCGCCTCTCCGGCGGCCGTGCCACCGCCCGACGGTAGCCCTCACCTCAACAGAGGTGGTGGTGGTGGCCGACCAGGGAGACGGCTGGGTGGCCGGGAAATAGCTTTAGAAAAGCTACAGGAAGTGTTTGTTTTTCTGATGCTGTTCGGGTTCGGGTAAAGAAGAAGGTGAACAGTATCATTTAATTATATTATATAATGTATAGTTAGGAATTAATTCCCTTTACTGTATACTAGGTTGAAACTGAAAATTATAGCCCGTAGTGGCTGAAACATAAAAGTGATTAATATAGAAAATGTAGCCTTTGAAGTCTAGTTTAATTCAAAATTGATTTCACTCGATTTGGAGTCCTGGTTAGACCACAGCACACTTTTTGGTGAGGTCTATCCATAGGGTTGTCTTGACCTTAGAAAAATTCCCCACTCCAATCCAGTCGTCAAAATGACTTGAAATTTGGGGTGTGGCCTAATCTTACCTATATCTAAGTGCTATCCAAAAATTAGGATTTTTGGAAAATATTTTCTATAGTTTTTAGAAAAATTCAATAATCCTAGCATAATTTAATTAGATGGCTAAATGACTTCCAAACCCTCCCAAATTTTGGTGAGTGGTCCCTGGGTTTATCATAAGGTTTTGGTAAAAATTTCATCTCATTTGGAGATGTTTTGATTAAGTTTTTATCCAACCCTAGGTTGGTCCTTATAGGATAATCTAGGATCAAACACCCTCTTGGTATTTGGGTGGTCAGATCACCTCAACAGAGGCTGATATTTTATCCAAAGGCTGTTTAGGGCATGACACACCCTCCAAGGGAGTTTGGGGTGGTTAGGTGTAGGGTAGCCCTAGAACCCTAGGGAAAATCCCATAATGGTGGTTTTTGGGGTTGTGAAGGTCATGGGGTCAAATGACCTTGAATTGACTTAAAATTTCGTGGAGAGAACCATAGGGCCAGTATAGTTCTCTGGACAAAAGTTTAGGGTATTTGGAGACATCTAGGCAACCTAAAATCCTAACCCTAGTTTAGGTCACCAACCTTAATTTGAATTATTAAGCTATCAAATGAACTTTAAATCAAGTAAAATTGGAGTAGGGTGATTTTCTAATCGAAATAGCCATGTTATAATTTTGTTGAGATTTTTGGGTTAATTTATATAGTACTTCATTTACAACTCTAATTGTGCCCTGGATATTTATCTTGATGATTTTGGAATTTCTATGCACTGGAATGTTATGAAACTGGTTAAAGTCCATTATTTGGGTCAGGATAGGTAGAGTGTGAGACTGGTTAAGGTTAAGTAGTGTACGGGAACGACGAAAGATCGTCCACCCCGAATAGTAGTGGAAGAGTCTTAATACGCTAGGGCCAGATCTAAAGTAACTTAAAAAGGGGATCGGGTAATGGGTATCAACCAATAACAATAAGTGCCTTGCGAAAGGGAACGGTGAGCTTCAGCTACCATCATAGTTCCTAGTGCCCTTTGAGAGCCCTTCACGGGGAATGCCGGGGGCAGTCCTGGGCTAATGTAAACTGTAAAATTAATAATCTAAAGAGCAACTAGTATAATTAGGGTTGCACACACATACACCCCGATAGCTAGGAAGGTAGAATAATTGGTTTGGTTGTCATTCAGACGGTAGCTCTGAAGGTAGATGCACGGACGGGACAGTTCGGGGAGCCGAGGGATCGAGGGTTGGAGTACAGAATAAAGATGGTGGGTCTTCGATATCTGATTGTCGTTCACACTGGCATCGGTACATTGACTCGGCGGTATGGGACACTTAGCCAAAGAAAGTCTAGTGGGTATAGCCAGCAGTAGTACGCGGATACTCTAGGTTGTGTTCTTTTAGGGGCGTACGGAAGGGCTAGGCCCGATAGTGTGGATACCTGCCTAGGAGTGGGGGGCCCGACCCACTGTATCCGTTTGCCACTACGGAGGCTCCTGGGATTGAAGCTAGCTGCCCGAACAGGGGGAACTAAAGGTCTGTGCGCATAGAGTCGTGTGCGTGTGTTGCACTTGCATGAATCATGGCATAGCATATCACTACACTCATATTTGCATACAACCGACACCCCAACGTATAAATCGGTATGGGACTTTTTATACGATGGGAGCCTTGCAGAAGACCCCTTAACTTATAAGTTTGTATGGGCATTCATATAAGTTAAGGTTACTTACTTCTTTTTTTTGTTCTCTGTCTGCCTTCTTTATATCTGCCACTTACTACATGTTTTCTTTATTACTTACTGCCGTAGAATTGCTAAACGTACTTTGTTCTAGATAGTTGTTAGAATAACTCCCTTGTCACCTGCTTGATTATTCTCCACCTTTGTAGCTTCCCTTTCCTCCTCTCCGATCGGTGCTTAGGAGCCGTGGGGGGAGGGGTAGGGGATGATATGGCTTAGTCTTTATGACTAATGGTTTTCGAACCACAACATTACAGGAGCTCCGGATGGGAGACAGGGACCAGCCGTCCAGGGACCAGCACCAGCGGAGTACGGTGCGCATGGAGGTGGGTCAGTCTAGCACCGGTGCACCTGCGACCAGCTCCGTGAGTGATTAGTTCCTTTATAGTTCTGCGATGAGTGATTTGTAGTGAGGACTCTGATGTACCGGGCTCGAGCCCGTTTATCTATATTTCATCTGAACTGTATCTTTGCAGTACTTCTGTTATCTACTTCCTGTTATTATCTACTGATGGACTGGATGTGATTTCACTTTTATACATGCTTTTGTGGACTTGTTTACATTTATGTATAATTACTTCTCTCTCTTGTGATCGAAAAGGGCCGGCAGAATTGGCATTTTGTAGTGGCGGCCTTCCCGTGAGTCGGTGCCACCGCAAAGCAGCAGTTCTGGGCTAAGACCCCGGTGTCGAGAAAAGGAAAAAAAAGGGGGGTCTTACACGTGTTCCTTTGGCGGTATTTTGGTATTAAAACGTAGCTCCACTAACTTTCCGTGGTATATGACGTGGGGCCCCAACCGGACCTCCTGCATCCCGAAACTTTCCCTAAAGGGATAAGTACTCTTTCTTCAGACCGACATAATGATCATTCCAAGTACGGGCAATATGAGTCTGAATGCCAATCTATAATAAAGAAGGCGAGAAAAGTAAAGCTAAAAACAACAAATCAGATTAGAGCTAAATAATCTACTTACCATTGTATTCATCGCCGCTAAGGAGAAGGAATTACGCTTTCCCTTCGGCTGAGATGGAGCAGGAGGCTCCTCATCGGGGATATGGGAGGTAGAGGAGCCCAACACCTTAAGGTTTGGATCTTATGGCAGAGCCCCGTCAACTCCAGAGCTACAAGGAGCCACTACCTCGGAACTCCCTTTTAATACTACAGAGGGGGGATGTGCAAGAATCGAGTTGCCACAGTCTTCAAAGATCATCTTTGTTGCAGAATGTAGACCGGGCGGTCTGGCGGTCTGACCTTGACGGATTACAGACTGTGCGGTCTGTCTGCTTCTCCACAAAGGTTTGTTTACATGATTGTTACTGTTGGTGTCCTGGCGGTCTGCTGATGTATCTCAGGCAAATTGGAGACCGGGTGATCTGGCGGACTCCATGAGCTGCTTGTTCTCTCCTTCTGGTGGTTGCCGGGTGGTTAGCACATTCATCTAACCGCGTGGCTTGATCGGCTTATATATTGTTAAACCGCTTATACCTGTATAGTTTTTTAGTCCCACATTGTTTAAGTGTTATCTCTCTCATCTCCTCCATTTTATAAAAGGGAGGTTATACTTTGTAATACTAACCTTTTTTTGGATAATAAAGCTTTGATTATTCCATTTTCCGGCCTTCTAGTTTTCTGTTCGCACATGTTATCAGAGGACTCGGTCTTTTTCCCCTGATTCGGTGCCTTCTTCTGACCGCACGGCTTATCCCTCTCCTTTCTGGCTGTTCGCGCGGTCTCTCTCCTTCTCCTTGCTTTGTCACTGCCTTTGTGTGCGCGGCCTTCTTCCTCTTTCCGCGACTTCTTCCGCGGTATTTTTTTTCTCCTGTTCGCGTGGGCTTCTTTCCACCCGCACGACTTCTTTCCCTCTGTTTGCCTCTGCGGCTTGGTCGTGGCCTTTCTTGTCGCTAGTGTCTTGACACTGTGACCTCCGCTGACCTTTCCTCTTGTCCGCTGCGGCTTCTTGCCTTGTACGCCGTGATCTTTTCTTCTTCTAGTCTCTGCGGCTTGGTCGTGGCTTTTCTAGCCGCTAATGTTGCCACCGAGAACGCTGCAGTTCTCCTCTTTGCCGCTCGCTGTTCGCGTGACTTCCTTTACATGGCCCTGTCTAGTTCCTCTACCACCACCTCCTCTCTTATAGCCAATCTGCCCCCTCCCACTACTTCCAAGAATCTTGACACCGCCTTGAACTCAACGGTCCCAACTACCTGGACTGGAGTGTCTCCTTCAACTTCCTCCTTCACTGCCAACGCAAATGCCACCACCTCACCGAGGACCCTCCTCCTCCCACTTCCGCTGAATTTGACGACTGGGATGCAAGCGACGCCCTTGTGCGTACTTGGCTCGCTAACAGTATTTCAGATGAATGTCTTCCTGTCATCCGTCATGATGAGACGGTCAAGAAGGCATGGCTTCATCTTACTGCTCTGTACTCGAAGGTGGCTCAGACGTCCCGCATATATACTTTATATGCGGACCTCTTTGCCCGGCCTTCCATGTCTCCTGATGCCGCATATCAATAAGTTCAGGCTCTCGGAGCTGAGATTCTTTAACATCGTCCCTTCTTTATGGATCTGGTCGAACAACACAAGCACTTCCAGGAACTTCTTGTTATATGTTATCTTCTGCGACTTTCTGAGTTGTATGATATGATTCGCCAACAAATCTTGGGCGAAGCGCACTCTCCCACCTTGGATACAACTACTGCACGCATTGCTGCAGTTACTTCTCTACTTCAGCGTACGCTTCTGGCTTCTCCTCCTCCTGACAACTTTGCTCACAAAACTCAATGGAGTGGCTCTAGTAGCCGCAATAATCATTCCAGTGGTCGTGTCAATTCCCGCTTCCTCTGCTCTCACTGTGGCCGCATCGGGCATCTTGTGGTTCGTTGTTGGCTGAAGCATCCACATCTTTGCCCCTCTGGTGACTCTTCCACCTCCTCCTGCAAGCTGTCTGCCTCAGTGGTCACTTCATCATGTAGTGCTCGCGTAGTTACTCAAGGTAAATGGCTCATCGACTCTGGTGCGACTAATCACATGACGGGCAATCCTCAATGCTTTTCTCTCCTAGAAACACATGATCGATTGCCCTCAGTCCTTATTGTAGACGGTTCTCCCTCCCCGGTTCATAGGACAGGAGTGGTTTATGTCACTCCGTCTCTTCGCCTAGCTGATACTCTATATGTGCCCAAGTTTCCATACAACTTATTATCAGTTAACTCTTTATGCAAGCAGCTTCAGTGCTCTGTAACATTCACTCCTACTTCTTGTTCTTTTCAGGATCCGAGCTCCCAACAGACGATTGTTACTAGGACTGAGAGCGGCGACCTCTACTTCCTCGATAACGTCTCCGCTCTGTCTGCCTTCTCCTCCTCTTCTATAGATCTTCTCTAGGGGCATCTCCGCCTTGGTATCCTCCTCCACGACTTCTACATAGCCTTCTACCTCACCTTCCTCCACAAAGTTCTCCTCTCCACTGCGATGCCTGTCAGCTTGGCAAACATCACTGTTCCTCCTTCCCGCCGAAGCAAGATCGTGGCTCTACCCGTCCGTTTGATCTCATTCACTCCGACATCTGGGGTCCTGCTCCTACCCTCACCGTTGGTCGGGGTAGTTCTTATTTTGTTACTTTCATAGATGACTACTCTCGTTGTACTTGGATGTATCTTTTACGAGAACGCTCTGAATTATTTGATGTATGCCAATCTTTTTATCATTTAATAAAAACTCAGTTTGACGTTTCAATTAAAATCTTACGCTCTGATAATGCTAAAGAGTATGTTAGTCAATCTTTTTCATCTTTCTATATGCAACGTGGTATTATTCATTAAATAAGTTGCGTCTATTCCTCCTAACAAAATGGCGTGGCGGAACGCAAAAACCGTCACCTCCTTGATGTTGATCGCACTCTTCTCACGCAAATGCATGTACCCCACCTTTACTGGGGCTATGCCGTTCTCATTTCTTGCTATCTTATCAATCGCATTCCCTCCACTATTCTCCATGGCCAAACATCATTCTCCATTCTCTATCCGGGTGCATAGCCTTTGTGCATGCTCCGTCCGTCACCCGCGACAAACTCTCCCCTCGCTCTACAAAATGTGTCTTTCTGGGCTACTCTCCCACTCAAAAAGGCTATTGTTTTTTTGACCCCATTCTACGCAAACAGTACGTCTCTGCGGACGTTACCTTTTTCGAGAATGCTCCATACTTCTCTAATAACTCCTCTCCTCCTGTAGCTTCCGACCCACCGACCAATTCCTTCGTTCCCTCGACACCTACCGAGGTCTCTCCACCCCCACCGTCTCCATCAACTCCTCCTCTCTCCATACCTCCGCTATCTCCATCCTCTTCTCTGCTACCGCTCTCTCCTCCCGAGCCAGCTCTCTCCACCACGGATGATCCGGATGATTAAGAACCTGCTGACCCGAATCTTCCCATTGCTCTTCGCAAATGGGTTCGGGCCTGTACCCAGCACCTGCTTGCTGCTGTGGTTTCATATGATTGTCTTACCCCTTATCGCAGAGCTTTTGCTCTTGCTATCCCTGCCACTGCCACCCCCGTTCTTATCAGGAGGCCCTTACTGTTCCACATTAGAAGACAGCCATGGATGAGGAGATTGCTACTCTCACTGAATGAGGTACGTGGACCCTGGTTCTTCCTCCCTACGACACCGATGTTGTTGGCTGTTGCTGGGTCTTTGTGGTCAAATTTTGCCCAGACGGCAGTGTGGATCGTTACAAGGCGAGGCTGGTTGCCAAGGTCTTTACACAGACTTATGGGGTTGACTACTTCGATACCTTCTCTCTTGTTGCTCGTCTCAGCACCATCCGGTTCCTTCTCAGTGCGGCTGTCAACAAGGATTGGCTGATTTTATAGTTGGAAGTTAAGAATGCTTTTCTCTATGGGGATCTTCAGGAAGATGTTTACATGGAGCAACCTCTAGGGTATGTTGCTTAGGGGGAGACACAGGTATGCCGGCTCAAGAAATCTATCTATGGCCTAAAACAAAGCCCTCAGGCTTGGTTTGACAAATTTAGCGGGAGAAGTTCTGCCGATCACTCCTTGTTTATTCGCAAAACATCTCTGGGCCTAGTAGTGCTTGCTGTATATGTGGATGATGTTCTTCTCACTGGAGATGACCAAGTTGGGATAACGTTGACAAAGAAGCATCTTCGTCAGCACCTGGTCACAAAGGATATGGGCTCTCCAAAATATTTTCTATGGATAGAAATCTCTCGGAAGCCCAATTCACTTGTCCCTCCCAACACAAGTATGCTCTTGATTTACTAAAAAAGGCAGGATTGACTGGGGCTAAACCTGCCCGATACCCAATGGCGACTGGAGAAGACAAAACCTGGACGGATGACTCTTCGCTTTTTCAGATAGTACTAGGTATAGACGTTTGGTTGGTAAACTTATATATCTCACGGTGACCGGACAAGATATCGCCTATGATGTTGGCAAGGTTAGTAAGTTTTTGCAAGCTCCCAGGGAGTGTCATCTTCAGTCTGCCCTAAGAATATTGGAGTATGTTAAATCAGCTCCTGGGAAAGGACTACTCTTTCAGAAAAATGGTCATTTGAAGGTTGAAGCATACTCAGATTCAAGTTATGTTGATGACAAAGGAGACAGCAAGTCAACATCGGGTTTTTGCACCTTTGTGGGGGAAAACCTTGTAAGCTAGAAGAGCAAGAAACAGTCGGTCGTCTCCAGGTCTAGTGCAGAAGTAGAGTATCAAAGTATGACATCGACCACGTGTGAGTTGAAGTGGTTACGGGCTATCATGCTTGACTTAGGAGAGGTCTACAACTATCCTCTGCCTATGTTTTGTGACAACAAGGCCGTCATATACATCTCCAAAATTCCGGTCTTCCACGAGAGAACGAAGCACATTGAAGTCGACTGTCACTTTATTCGGGAAAAGATTCTGAAGGAACAAATCTGTACACCATTTGTCACCTCTGACAAAGAGTTGGCTGATATCTTCACCAAGACGGTATCCACCTCCTTTCATCACATTTGCAACAAGCTGGGCATGATCGATATATATGCTCCAACTTGAGGGGGAGTATTGCAGAATGTAGACCAAGCGGTCTGGCTGTCTTACCTTGGCAGATTACAGACCGTGCGGTCTGTCGGCTTCTCCACAATGATTTGGTTGCAATATTGTTACTGTTGGTGTCCTGGCAGTCTGTCGATGTATCTCTGGCGAATTGGAAATCGGGCGATCTGGAGGACTCCATGAGGGGCTTGTTCTCTCCTTATGGTGGTTTCCGGGCGATTAACACATTCATCTAACAGCGCGGCTTGATCGACTTGTATATTGTTAAACCGCTTATACCTGTATAGTTTTTTAGTCCCACATTGTTTAAATGTTATCTCTCTCATCTCCTCCATTCTACAAAAGGGAGGCTATACTTTGCAATACTAACCTTTTTTGGATAATAAAGCTTTTATTATTCCATTTTTCCGCCTTTTAGTTTTCTGTTCGCACAATCTTCTTCTTCCAATCACCACCTAAAGGGACGATGACAGATGGCTTCGAGTGAGAAAGGCCGCACAACAACAAACGTTTCTCCTCAACAAACAAAAATATGTTGAAGAGTTTATTCTCCAATTCATGAGGTTCAGTAAATCCTAACACAAGCGTAAACTCACACACGCACCCTTTCACCCTATGGCATCGATCAGGAAGGCCGCTCCATAACTCAGGCCACTGCCAACAGTTCCGGACATATCCGTACACAGTATTTCCATGGCGTCTGTCAACCCAGCTCTTGAACACCAACTAAGTCTTGTTGTTGTGTACTTTAATATGCCACCCGCTATCAGCGCGAACATCACACTAATCTCTAAAGTGATCTAGCTAGAATCTTGAACCATGCTCTCGAAAGAAGGATATGAGACCCATGATGCGAGTCATGGCAAGAGGAGTGAATTGCAACGCAAGAATTCCGCAACGTTACAAGATTTTTGTAACCTCATCACACGGTGGCAGTCGGAGCCCAGCCCTCAGTAATGACTTGCACAGTGTCATCGACCCTACTGTGGGATTCTGCACTCGCTGCTCGGCATTCGAAATCCTAATCTTAGGATTGGAGATAATGTTGAAGTGCCCCTTCCACGAGGCAACTTGTTATGCAGTAAGAGTGGAACACATCTGCATAGACCGACCTTGGACGGCGTGCCTAGAAGGCTGAGCAGGGAAATACATAAGAGCGACAAATAGATAAACCAGAAAGTAGGAAAAGGATGGCCAAAAGCATCGTCAAAGCCCAAAAGGAAGACAAAGTGCAGGGCAACCGAACTCCCCATCCTTCAAGCACAAGGGAGATGTGCGCAAACACAAAGCCACAATCACCGCCCGCACATATGCATAATGTATGGGTATATATAACACGAACAACACATGTAGGAGCGACCCACGTGCGTGCATGCATAACGCACGCAGATGCACCCCGAGCGCGCGTGAACTTCGCTTATGCAACCCACGTTATCGTGTAGCATGTGTGGGCACCCTCGCGCGCATAGCATGTGGGTGCAACCTGCGCACTTGTGGGTGCACCCCGTGCGGACAAACGCATGGGTGCACCCCTCCCGTAAGCGCGCAGAAGCTCCCCGCCTGAAGCACAATACACATGAGAGGGTCCCACCTGCGTGCTGGGACGGGATCACCCTACGCACACAGTGTGCTGGTCAGCCCCGCCACGCGCACTAGTGAGGGTGCACCCTACGAGGGGCGGCCTTTGCTGTGGCCAGCCTCGGAAGGGAGGACCACCCCCGGGGTCGGCCATGGCCGCGACCGACCCCGTAAAGGGTCGGCTATGACAACAAATGGCCCTGTAAAAGGTCGGCCAACCACTTTGTCGCCCGGTTGCGGGCAGCCTCGGGCATGGTCTCCCTCAAGGGAGGCGGCCCCCCTTAGCCATCCGGTCCAAGGGCGTCCCCTCGCCGGCCCCAGCGGGGTCTGTCGACCCCCCCTCGGCCGCCCATTGTGAGCAGGAAGGGCGTTCGCGACCGCGACTACTGGACTTAGACTGCCGTTCTTCGTGGGCGGGCTCTCTCTTGGCCTAGGTGCAGGATCGCCATTTCCCAAAAATGGTGATCCGCATGCTCAAATTCGAGCACTCCTATTCGTGGGTTCGCTAGTTATTGAGCATAATTATCGGACCGCCCACAAGAAAATCTATAAATAGACAGGATTTCTAGTTCATTCAGATCGTTTTTTTGTTTCCTAAACTCCTTTATTATTTTCTCTCTACGTTCTCTCTCCTTTCCCTCTCGACACTACTTCCACCAAAGATTGCTCCTAAGGAACTCTGTCAAGGATTGTCTAGTCGAACAAAGTCTTATTGGAGACCAGATAGATGCTGGGAAGCACACAGACTCACATTCGTCACACACAACATCTTGTCGTTCACAAGACTTGGGAGCCAGTGACAAGTTCACACATTGTCATCACGCCAGACCTGCCAAGATAACAAAGTTTGTTCACTCCCATCCGAGTAAAGGGAGCAAGCTCGCTAGAAGAGAACAAAAGCCTGCTAAGCCAAGAAATTTCCTTCTCTCACCTCACCAAGTGTAACGAGTAGCGGCCCGTCACCCTCATTTGCACCTGAAAAGCTTTGCAATAAACTCTTGAATAGTGGAAGTTAGGTCGGGACCGAACTGGACGCGTGGATTTTTACTCGGATTTGTGGTTTTCGACGAAATCAAATCTCTCTCTTTCTCTCACGACCCAGTGAAATTTTGACTGTTTGCATGCTCGACCGCTCGGCGGGCTAAGATGGTTCGGAAGGCCCAATCTACCAGGAGTCTCGAGCAATCTATAACAAGCCTAGCAGTTTCCCACGATAAACCTCCAGGAACATAGGAGCTTGATGTAGATCAGGCTCAGGTAGTACACAGCGCATTCACGGATGCTAAGGCAAATTCCAAACAAAAAGGAAAAAAGCCTACTCCGGAGTATAACGTATATTTGTTTTTATAATGACATAAATTGTAACCAATGAAATATGTAATTATTTTTTTTGATGCATGAGATTCATGATTTAGAAGAATTCAAGTTCAGTTGCAAGTCTTATCAGAGATTCAGAATTTCTGCCCGCGATCTCTAAGGGGAGGCTCTTCCGAACCCTCACTCTTGAGCATGTGAGTTCATGCTTGTTATGACCAGTCATTTGTTCCCGTTACGAATTCAAGATGGAACAAAAGTCAGGGAGTTACATCAATTAAACACTACTTTTCAATGATTATTTATGATATTAATGAATTAAATGACTTTGTTTAAAGATTTATAACGTATTACATCATGTTATTAATTTAAGTGAGGCTGAATCTGACAGTGGCGGCAAAGATGCACCAGCAAATTTAGAAGTCCTAGTTAAACCTGATCAAGAACGACGAAAGTGATGTTCGATTTATAAAAATTTATTATGTTGGCATATGCATACTATGTCGTGGAACTTAAACAAATGAGGGTTTAGAGATTTGCCTCCCTCAATAGTGAGGAGAGAAGAAACTACCATGTGGAAATTTGGAATTAACGGCATTTTGGCTAGATAAACCCTAAGCAAAGAGGAATTTGAGCGATCTCGTCGATGAGTTCGATGTGTGATGTCAGAAATCACAAATACAACGCAGTTAGTCGATTATAAGAGGAGCAGAAGCTTGGATCACAAAATATACATAACTTGACGTGCACAATAATTTCAAGAAAATCTGAATAAAAGGGGAAAGGAGTTCTTTACCCAAAGAATCCAAATTTGAGCTAAAAAATCCGAGTAGAAGGGGAATCGAGCAAACCATAGATGTACCACTTGCAACCACCGACCAAAATGAAGAGAAATAGGGTTAAAGGTGGTTGTCGGTCCTTGAATAGGAGGGAAAAGAGTTGTTGCAGCTCTTGGAGGAGAGGAAAAGAGGCTGTCGGCCTAGATGATGAGAAAGGAAAGTGGCTGCCAGCTTGGGGAGGAAAGATTTATCAGCTAAAGAAGAGGAGAGGTGCCGACCTTTGGAGAAGGAGGAAGCAGGAGGGGTCGGCGACGAGAAGGGAGTCGCGGCTGGAGGTGGAATCGAGAGCGGCGAGATCAGATTTTGCTAAAATGGGAGCAGGGGAAGTAGCGGGAGGCGGGTGTGTGTAGTAACGGGGATCCTAGCACCGAAAAAGAAATAAAAATGTATTCGGAGGGGGGTGGGGGGGGCAACGACTAAGAATTAGAGGAAAAATTTCTTTGGTAATTACGAAATCGTCATTACATATGTTAAATTTAAGAATCCTCTATTTAAAATGAGTTGTTACAAGTTTCAGCAGGTTCACGTTATGGGCGACTCTAAAATTGTAATGGAAAGCTTAGGTAACAAATGTTTCATCCAATGAAAGCTTTGGGAATATGGTAATTCGATCCTTCAAATGGTTAGCACTATGCGAATCTCCAGTTTGCACATTCATCGTGAAGGTAATCAGGTGGTGAACGTCATGTCTAAATTTGGATTGTCTCGTAGCACTAGTTGTGACTTCTCGTATGATTTTATGTCTAACTCTATTCGCAAATTTATCATGAATTATGCCAGTGGTTGTATAAATTTTAGAGTCATCACTCTAACTGTGAGTTGTTTAGATTTTGGGTAATTGTATCTTCAATGGTTTGGGTTTGCTCCCTCGCCGATTGTATCCTCTCTTTTTAGGCTGCGTTTGGTGTGGCTTTTCGCGACTTATTTTCTCCGGTGAGTTTGCACAAAAATGTCATTGTCATACCAAAATCTTATGCCTCAAACTAATTTTTTTTGTAACATTTGTGATACTAAACATACATTCTATGACAATGACATTTTTGTCCAATCTCACTGGAGCAAATAAGCTGCGATAAGTCACGTCAAATGCAGCCTTAATATATCAATTATAGTCTCATTGTGTTTAGTCTTCACTAGACCCAACGATCCATTTCCCCCAAAAATGTCTTAAGATGACATGTCTTTAAATAGAATCCAAATACTATCATTCAATACATAGCTTAGAGAATAATCAAGACAATAAAATAGATTTCTGACTACCTAAGAGGACAAAAAAGCTGTAAGTTAATCATCATATCCTAATAATAAAATAAGAGGTTTATGAATCTAGTTGACGGGATTTAGACAACAAACGAGATAGTTATGAGCCATCATTCGTGAATACCTAATCTCACCTAAGAAACTTCATCCACTCTTATGTTCAAAATTAGTTCTCTTTTTTAATGGCAGTCATGACCGTTGCCATGCTAAACATACATTCTATGGCGGTGGCGTGTTTGTCCATACTCACCGGAACCCAAAAAAACCCGCCCCAAACGAACCCTAAAGAAAATGAAGGGTCAAATATAAAATTAACTAAAACACAACTATTTAAGGGTAGCAAAAAATAAAATCAATAATGTCCTACTAGTAGGTAAAAATGAGAGTATTATAGTTAAGAGTCTTTATATAATCTTCTGAAAAAGACAACAATACTTAGACCATTTGGAGATTTTTGTTCCGTTTGGGGAGACTTAGTTTCACCGGTCAAGCGATTACGACCGCATGAACCAGACCTTAATTAAGGCCCGGTTCATGCGGTCATAACCGCTTGACCTGTGAAAATAAATCCCTCCAACGTTTCTTAGTTATTAATCGACTGGAATGTATTTCAAGCGACTTTGGCTTAGTTTGGCGGGGTGGTCGGACTTCTGTGGAAATCACCGCACCGCCCGACCGCCGCCGCGTTTCCCGCGATGCGGTGTATTTCTGCGAAAATCTCGAACCGGGGCGGAGCCCCACCGTGCGACCGCATGCATTTCTAAAATGCGCAGACACGGCGTGACGGTGAGGTACGTGCGGCTGACGTGTATTTGCCCCGTAAAACAAAGCCTTTAAAAAGGACTTTGAAAGAGTCACTCATTGAAGCATCGACTCTAATTATGTAAGTTCGAGTTAAAATTAGTAAGCGGAATTAAATGTGTGTGATTAATTAAAGGAAATCCGCCTTTCCTAAATTACCAACTCGCTTAGTAAAGGGAGCAAGCTCGCCAGAAGAGCACAGAAGCCTGCCATGCCAAGAACTTTCCTTCCCTCACGTCACCAAGTGTAACTGGTGGCGGCCCGTCGCCCTCGCTTTCACCTGGAAAGCTCTGTAATAAATTCTGGAATAGTGGAAGTTAGGTCGGCACCGAACTAACGCGTGGATTTTTACTCCGATTGTGGGTTTTCGACGAAATCAAATCTCTCTCTCTCTCTCACGACCCAGTGAAACTTTGACTGTTTGCATGCTCGACCGCTCGGCAGGCTAAGACGGTTCGGAAGGCCCAGTCTACCAGGAGTCTCGAGCAATCCGCAACAAGCATAGCAGCTGTCCATGATACAAGAGATAATGTCTTATTATAATTATTATAGAAGAAAATGTTGTTCCGACAGTACATGAAGTAAAACATAAAACCTGGAATAATAATAAATACGATAAACCTCCAAGAACACATGAGCTTGATGTAGATCAGGCTCAGGTAGCATGCGGTGCAGTCATGGATGTTAAGACAAATTTCAAACAAAAATGAAAAAAGCCTACTCCAGAGTATAACATATATTTATTTTTATAATGACATAAGTTGTAACCAATGAAATGTGTAATTATTTTTATTTTATGCACGAGATTCATGATTTAGAAGAATTCAAATTCAGTTGCAAGTCTTATCAGAGATTCAGAATTTTTGCCCGCGATCTCTAAGGGGCGGCTCTTTCGAACCCTCACTCTTGAGCCAGTGAGTTCATGTTTGTTATGGCCGGTCATTTGTTCCCGTTACGAATTCAAGAGGGAACCTTAGTCAGAGAGTTACATCAATTAAACACTACTTTTTATTTATTATTTATGATATTAATGAATTAAATGACTTAATTTAAAGATTTACAATGTATTACATCATGTTATTAATTTAACAATTTAGGTGTTTCAAAGAAAAATTTATAAACATAATAGAAGGTGCAAGAAACTAAATTCAATGTTTTCAAGCGAGGGAGATTTCTTTACTTGCCTTAAGTGAGGCTGAATTTGACAGTGGCGGCAAAACTGCACCTGTACAACCCTGTATCCGGCCGAGCGGGATCCTCCCCAAGTGGCGGGCTCGGGACATGCTATAAGCGACGATGTGATACATCCCCGTTCGAAGACATGCGGGTGCTTGTGTGTGTGTGCGGAAGTTTTATGTGCATAGGCTTTTAATATATATATATATATATATGTATATATGTTTAGTATTATAATATATATTATATTATATATATTATATTATATTATGTATATATATGAGATTATATATATGGGTGAAGGGGATGGGTGAAGGGAAAAAGGCATGTGAAGGGAAAAAGGCAGGTGAAGGGATCGGGTACACCAAGAAGTAAAAAAGAAAAAACAAAAGAGGGGAGAAAAGGAGAGCAGGAGATCGGGTTTTTAGGTTGAAAGAAAAGCCGGCCCTCTACCCCACCCCTCTCTCTCTCGGCCTGGAGCACCCCCCCCCCCCCCCCCCCCGCCCCTCTCTCTCTCGGCCTGGAGCAGCATCCCCGCCCCTCTCTCTCTCTCGGCCTGGAGCAGCACCCTCCGCCGCGCTCTCTCTCGACTGCCTGGAGCAGCACAGCCCGAGCCACCACCCGCCGCCCCCTCTCTCTCTCTCTCTCGGTTTTTTCCCACTTTTCCTACGTCGGCCGACAAGGAGGAGGAGGAATCAGGACGTTTCTCCCGTGGGTGCCGCCCGGGGCTGGATCGACCGGGAGCTTCCCTCCCAACACCGGCTAGAGCGAGATCTGCCACCGACAGTGGCTTGGAGTTAGGCTCGGCCTGGAGTTAGGGCTCGGCCTGGGGCAAGGCTCAGCCCAGAAGTAAGATTGGCCTCCGACGCCGCCACCTGCAGCAAACTCGATCTAGAGCAGAGCTCGGCCTGTAGCAATGCTTAGCCTAAAAGGGGGATTAGCTATCGTCATCAGCCAGGAGCTCCTCTCCCGGCACCGCCGTCAAAACACGCATCAAGGGCAATGAAGTTTCTTCTCGGGCAGGTGAAGCCCTCAATTACCATACTTGCATGGAAGCTCCTCTCCAGCGACTAGTAGGGGAAGGATGCTCTCTGACGGGTTGATGTATACATCCCTACAATTAACTGCATTAGCACCCGGAAGCGTGAGTACGGGTTTAGGCATGCTGTGTGAAGCCCATCCGGACGTGTGAGCTGGATTGATGATGTTTTGGGGTTCCCGGAGAAGACTCTAAGGAAGTTGTATATTATCTATTTGCAGGGAATGCGCACCGCAGCCTCCCCAAAAAGGGTGGGTGCGATGTTTTTGCGTCGCTTTTAGTCGACCTATGTTTTGCTTGTTGCCGCCATTCGAGAAGTTGGCGTACAAGTGTTGCAGTACCAAGCGGGGAGTAGCGGGCTTAAGCCCAAGCTTGTGCCGGCCCTCAAAGGCCTATTTTTGCTTATATTGCTGGCCTGCGTGTCGAAGTATAGAATTCATATTCCTGTTATTTTTTTATAATGCCTGTGATGCTCTGTGTATGTGTAGTTTACTTCTTCTATCTTGGGCGAGTGGTGTAACACCCCGAAACTCAAAAGAGAGACGGGTGACATTTTTTAAGCCAAGACGGGGTTTTGAAGCAGGTGACATGGGTCTCGACACGGGCGTGTCGGAGGCCGTGTCAGGGCGTGTTCGACACGGGTGTCGACACGGGTGTGTCACCCGACACGGGTAGTGACACGGGTGTCGACACGGGCGTGTCGGTGGCTGTGTCCTTCTCGGGTTGGGAAAGCTGGCCGATTGCACACGTGGGGGGGGGGGCGTGACACGGGTCCCGACACGGGCGTGTCACAGGTGACACGGGCGTGTCGGAGTCCGTGTCGAATGCCGTGTGCTGGTTTTTGAGTCGGTCGAGACGGCAAATGGGTGACACGGCCAGGCACACGGCCGTGTTGCAACCCGTGTTCGGCCCAGATTTTATGATTTCAGATCTAATCTTGGTCGTTCGTTTCCTTGACTTTGGATCCGACGGTGGGGGGCTGCTCCTGGGTGGTTTTAGCCGGGATTTAGGGTTGGAAATCCTCATTTACTTTAGCCATTCTCTCTCTAAGAGTTTAGAGAGAAGGGAGAGCAAGGAGGAAGGAGGAGTCTAAGATCCGGCCGCCGGAGGAGCTTCGGAGCTCCGAATCGCGATCCGAGTCCAGATCCGCGGAGGTGTCGCCGTGCGGTGCTTTCCAACCGCATAGTTTTCGATGGCGCCGCGGAAAAATGCAAGGGTAACGATTTCTCATCCTTGGGCATGTGAAGCCCTTTTTCCCTTTTGCATAGGAAGCCCTCTCTCGCGAGTGAGCGAAGAGTTGGAGCGTTCCTTGGGGTAGATATGTAAAGTCCCCCTTGTGTAGAGTCCGTATGCGAAAACGGACATAGGCATTGTGTGTGAAGCCTATTCGGCCATGTTGGTCCGGATCGGTGATGTTGCATTGCATTTGGACCGGGCAAGACTCCGGATGTTTGGGTGTTTTCGGGTTTTCTACGTGGTAGATTGCATCAGGGAGCCTTAGAGATTAACTCTAAGGTGCACCCGAAAAACTGGGCAAAAGCGAGTTTTGCCAACACGATGGCCGGGGAGCCAACGTGAACATAACCGGGTTATGTGATTGTTGTGGAGAAAACGGGACTCGGTGAGTCTTGACTTGCGCATATGGCTTAAATTGTCGTTGCGATATGAGCACGGGTCAGGCGGAACCGTACCCGATCTATGTCGTTCGGTGGGACCGTTGGCATGGATGAGAGTCTTCGGTGGTCTATGGCTTAAATTGTCGTGACCAAGGCCAAGAAGACATGATGCTCATATGGTTGGCCGTCCAAGAGGCGGTGGTGGAACGGGAACGTCTATGGCTTGAATTGACGTGATGTTGGCCGGTTCGCCGTGAATGTGCCCTATGTGCACGAGGTGTGTGGTCATGCGAGCCTACGCCTGTGATGATGTGTGTTCACACTAATATATTGCCTATACTAATAAAGTGCAGGGAAAGAGCATCGTCGCCCCGATTTTGGGGGCGGGATCGTTATAATTTGGTCAGCATAGCTGACCGTTGCTTTTGTTTGCCACCGGGCGGTGGTTTGTGCTTGCAGGTGCTGCGGAGCCGAGCGGAAAATAGCGGGCTAAAGCCCATGTTGCGGTGCTGGCCCTCGAAGGCCTAACCCTTTTATGCTTTCAGTTTATTTCATGTATGGCCGGCCTGCGAGCCGAAGTATGTAAGACATGTTTTGTTAAGCAAACATTGTAAGGCCATAAGGCCGGTACTTTTGTATTATTCATTCCTATTGTTATTTCTGTAGTGGACATTCTTGCTTGGCAGGGTTCTTGTATTTGTGCAACTTAATAAATTGCTTCCGCTAGAATGACTCTGTGTAGGATGTTGGTGATTAGTTGTATGGTTTCAACGCGTAACCAGTCGGTCTGTCCGTAGTATATGGCATCGGGCCCCGGCCGGACCTACTGCTATATGCTATACGACGGATAGGGGTGTTACAAATTGGTATCAGACTACTGGTTTCGGTCAAACTTAAATAAATTCGTGGACGAATTCACTTTAAGGGGTGGTGAGCACATGTGTGCGTCATCGTTATAACATGAAAAGAACCCATGAATGTCCACTTAGGAATGAAAATACACATGTTTGAGGAACCTGCGTGTTCCTATAATTGCTGTTTGCAAAAGTTTTTGGTCGCTTATCGGTGTTTTTCACGATTATAGGTGACCAGAAGTGGTGCTGGGCCATCAGAACTGCCAGGTTTTGAGGCAAGCAGTGCGCCAAGTGAAGCGCCTGTAACACCTCCGTCTGTCGAGACCATTAGATTGGTGGCAGAAGCTGTCTTTGCTATGATTAATGCGCAACCTGCAAGACAGGTGCAGCAGCCTGCTCCTGCGGAGGAGCAAGTGCCGCTCCAAGCGGCGGAGCCTAGAAGGGTTGAGCAGGTGGCGGTGGAGCCGGAGTTGCCTAGGAGAGCAACTGAAAGACAGTTGAAGCATGTGATGGGCTTCCACCCACCGGTGTTCTCGGGAACGGGAACCCCGACCCAGGCTGAAGATTGGCTCTCAAGAGTCAATAGGGTGATGACAGCTACTAAAACGGAAGAGTGGCAGAAGACCACAATAGCGACGTTCCTTTTGGATGGGGACGCAAGGTTATGGTGGGAAGGCCTAGAGCTACACCAGTTGAGGGGAAGGCCGTTGGCCGAAGTTCCTATGGCAGAGTTTGCAAGATTGTTCATGGCTCGATACCTCCCCTCAGCGCAGAGGATCGCATTGGAGAATGAGTTCCAAAAGTTGGTGCAAGGAGATAGCACTGTAGACGAGTACCTCCACGAGTTTACTCGGTTGGGGAGATATGCTAGCGCACCTTTGCCGACGAGGAGCGAAATACTAACCGCTTCTACGAAGGGTTAAGAGATGAGCTGAGGTTGCTACTTTCAGGGCCCATGGCGCAGGGTTTCCTAACCTTGGTCAACTCGGCCCGGTCCTTGGAGAAGGACATGAGAAATGTGCAAGCTAAGAAGGATTCTGGCGGGAAGAAATCGGAGTTCAAAGCGCCGACTACGTCGAAGTCGGGCTATCGAAAATTCTTCAAGAAGGCTAGGACGTCAGGTCCAGCTCCTTCTACGGGTGCCTCGGGGGCAACTACTAATCGAACCCCGGGCGCTTGTTTCACGTGTGGAAAGACGGGGCACTTTGCGCGCGATTGCTGGAGCGGACGCCCAAAGTCCGAGAGAAAGCAAGGAGCTACTTACGAAGAGAAGGGCAAGGCGGTGGAGTCAACCGCGTCCCACTATGATCCGACTCAGCCTAGAGTCTATAACTTGGGCCAGCAGGAGGCCATCAAACAAGCTGACGTGGTGACAGGTACGAGTTAAGTTACAGCAAGTTAACTTTATATACTGTTGTCTATTGCTTGTTAGCCTAATATTGTTTGTATAGGCTTTGTTGTGATTAGCGATAGTCCGGCACGGGCACTGTTCGATACGGGAGCTTCACACTCCTTCTTGTCCGAAAATTTTATATCGCGCATCGGAGTCCCTTCTTCGATGGCGAAGGACAAGTTGGATGTGCTGCTACCGAATGGGTGCTCGATGCGTGCGGACAGAGTGTGCGCCGTAAAGGTTCATATTGGGAGCCAAGAGTTCGACTTGCTAGCGTCATTGCTGCCGCTAGTAGAGTTCGATGTTATCTTTGGGATGGATTGGCTTTCGGAGCAGAAAGCTTGGATTGATTGCGACCGGAAGGAGGTCAAGCTGGGTGTTGGGCGGGGGACAACATTCGAGGGACTCAAGGGGTTGAGCAAGACGCTGATCGATGTCTGCTCTTTAGGTGGTAAAGGCAGTTCGTGCTGGTGCAGAGCTATTCTTCGCAATAGTTTGGGCTGTGGAGCCAAAGTCCACGTTGGATAGCATCCCGGTTGTTTGTGAATACCCCGATGTGTTCCTGGATAGTCTTCCCGGAGCCCCACCGCAGCGGGAGATTGATTTCACCATCGAGCTCGTACCGGGGGCCAAACCGGTGTCACGTGCTCCGTATAGGTTGGCGCCTAAGGAGATGTCGGAGTTGAAAGTTTAGCTAGAGGAGCTGATGGAGCAAGGTTATGTGCGTCCAAGCTCGTCGCCTTGGAGCGCACCGGTCCTCTTCGTTAAGAAGAAGAATGGTAGTATGTGGTTGTGTATCGACTACAGAGAGTTGAACAAGCTGATGGAAAAGAACAAGTACCCGATCCCGAGGATTGATGATCTCTTTGATCAGTTAGTCGGATCGTCGGTATATTCTAAGTTGGACTTGAAGTCGGGGTACTATCAGTTGAGGATAAGGGAATGTGATATCCCGAAGACGGTGTTCAGCACAAGGTATGGGCATTTCGAGTTCACGGTCATGCCGTTTGGACTGACGAATGCGCCATCAGTGTTTATGGACTTGATGAACAGGACGTTCCGAGATTTTTTGGATTGCTTTGTGATCATCTTTATTGACGATATATTGGTGTACTCGCAGTGCGAAGAAGATCACTTCAAGCATTTGCATCTGGTGTTGGAGACTTTGAGGAGGAATGAGCTTTATGCGAAATTCTCCAAGTGTGAGTTCTGGCTACCCTCAGTGGCGTTCCTTGGTCACATTGTTAGTGGGGAAGGTATAGCGGTGGATCCGGCGAAGATCGTTGCGATACGGGGGTGGCCTGCGTTGTCTTCTATCGCGGAAGTCCGTAGTTTTCTCGGGCTTGCCGGATATTACAGGCGCTTCGTAGAGAACTTCTTGCGGATAGCGCTACCTCTCACGAAGTTGACAAGGAAAGATCAGAGATTCTTGTGGACGCAGGAGTGCGTGCAAGCGTTTGAGGAGCTGAAGAGACGGTTGACCACGGCGCCAGTGCTTAGCTCGCCGAGTGGGACCGAGGGCTTCGAGGTATATAGTGACGCCTCGGGTAGTGGTTTGGGTTGCGTGTTGTTGCAGCATGGGAGTGTGATAGCTTATGGATCGCGTCAGCTAAAAGTGCATGAAAGGAACTATCCGGTCCACGACTTGGAGTTGGCGGCCGTGATATTTGCACTTAAGCTATGGAGGCACTACCTATACGGCGTAAGGGTCGATATATATACCGATCACAAGAGCCTGAAGTACCTATTGGATCAGAAGGATCTTAACATGAGGCAGAGGAGGTGGATGGAGTTCCTGGGGGACTACACCTTCAAGATTCATTATGTTCCCGGGAAGGGCAATGCGGTTGCTGATGCGTTGAGTCGCAGGGCTCCCGCCCAAGCCAACTGGTTGTCGGTGCATGATGAGCGGCTGATACGGGAGTTGGAGGAGCTTGAGATCTATTGCGTTGACAAGTAGACGAGCGCCAAAGCAATGTTGAACTGGACAGAGGTCCAGTATGACCTGGCTGATCGGGTTCGGCAGGCATTGGAGTTAGATGACTCCATGAAGGAGCTTATGGAGGCAGCGTTGGATGGGTCAAATTCCCAGTTTTCAGTGGAAGATAGGTTGTTAAGGAAGGATCATCGGTTGTGCGTCCCAAGCGGGAGTAACTTACGGGCGGAGTTGATGTACGAGGCTCATCATACCAAGTACTCGATCCACCCAGGGAGCACAAAGATGTACCGTGACCTCAAGAAGCTGTTTTGGTGGCCGGGGCTTAAGAAAGATGTGGCGTTGTTTGTGGCTAAGTGCCAAACATGCGCCTTGGTGAAGGCGGAGTGCCAAAAGCCGGGAGGATTTCTAAAGTCCTTGCCTATACCGTAGTGGAAGTTCGACGACATATCTATGGACTTTATGCATGGATTGCCAAGGTCGCAGAAAGGGAACGACGCCATCTGGGTGATCGTAGATCGGTTAACTAAAGTGTCGCATTTCATTCCGCATAAGAAAGACGACTCGGTGGAGAAGTTGGCAAAGCTATATGTGGACAATATAGTTAGACTGCATGGTGTGCCTTGCAGCATTGTGAGTGATCGCGATGGGCGTTTCACGTCCAATGATTGGAGGTTGGTGCAGCAGATGCTGGGGACAAAGTTGAAGTTCAGCACAGCCTTCCATCCGCAGACGGATGGGCAGACCGAGAGAGTCAATAGAACGATGGAGGACATGCTCCGCATGTGTGTCCTAGACTTCGGGAAGCATTGGGAGGACCACCTGTATTTGGTGGAGTTTGCGTACAACAATGGATACCAAGCGAGTATACAAATGGCACCCTTCGAGGCCCTGTATGGTAGGAAGTGTCGCACGCCGTTATCGTGGCTTGAAACGGGTGAGGCAAGGTTGTACAAGAAGCAAGAGGTGGAGAGTGCTACCTCGTTGGTGCGGATCATTCGGGAGCGCTTGTTGATCGCTCAGGACAGGCAGGCGAAGTATTACAATGCCAAGCACCGGAACGTGGAGTTCGCGGTAGGCGATTGGGTATACTTGAAAGTGAAGCCGTTTAAGGGGGTTTCACGGGTGAGACGCTTGAAGAAGCTGAGCCCAAGATACCTTGGACCTTTTGAGGTTCTGAAACGAGTCGGCGAAGCTACATACCGTTTGAAGTTATCGGTAGAGTTGAGTGGACTACACGATGTGCTCCACATCTCTGTATTGCGGAAGGCGGTGCAAGAGCCTTCGCAGGTGATCGCAGTTGATCAAGTACCGGTGGACGAAGGGTTGACGACTAGGGTCAAACCCGTTCGTATTGAAGACTCTGAAGTTAAGCGACTTCGTAACAAGGAGATCCGAATGGTCAAGGTCCGTTGGGACAATTGCGGTCGTGAGGAACTCTCTTGGGAGCGGGAGCAGACCATGCCGGAGGAGTACCCAGAGTTATTTCGCTCAGGTACCGCTCTTGGTTTTATGTTTACTTTCCTTTAGTAATTTCGTTGGCGAAATTCTTTTAAGGGGGAGAGAGTTGTAACACCCCGAAACTCAAAAGAGAGACGGGTGGCATTTTTTTAAGCCAAGACGGGGTTTTGAAGCAGGTGACACGGGTCTCGACATGGGCGTGTCGGAGGCCGTGTCAGGGCGTGTTCGACACGGGTGTCGACACGGGTGTGTCACCCGACATGGGTAGTGACACGGGTGTCGACACGGGCGTGTCGGTGGCCGTGTCCTTCTCGGGTTGGGAAAGCTGGCCGATTGCACACGGGGGGGCGTAACATGGGTCCCGACACGGGCGTGTCACAGGTGGCACGGGCGTGTCGGAGGCCGTGTCGAATGTCTTGTGCTGGTTTTTGAGTCGGTCGAGACGGCAAATGGGTGACACGGCCAGGCACACGGCCGTGTTGCAACCCGTGTTCGGCCCAGATTTTATGATTTCAGATCTAATCTTGGCCGTTCGTTTCCTTGACTTTGGATCCGACGGTGGGGGGCTGCTCCTAGGTGGTTTTAGCCGGGATTTAGGGTGGTGAATCCTCATTTCCTTTAGCCATTCTCTCTCTAAGAGTTTAGAGAGAAGGGAGAGCAAGGAGGAAGGAGGAGTCCAAGATCCGGCCGCCGGAGGAGCTTCGGAGCTCCGAATCGCGATCCGAGTCCAGATTCGTGGAGGTGACGTCGTGCAGTGCTTTCCAACTGTATAGTTTTCGATGGCGCCGCGGAAAAACGCAAGGGTAACGATTTCTCATCCTTGGGCATGTGAAGCCCTTTTTCCCTTTTGCATAGGAAGCCCTCTCTCGCGAGTGAGCGAAGAGTTAGAGCGTTCCTTGGGGTAGATATGTAAAGTCCCCCTTGTGTAGAGTCCGTATGCGAAAACGGACATAGGCATTGTGTGTGAAGCCTATTCGGACATGTTGGTACGGATCGGTGATGTTGCATTGCATTTGGACCGGGCAAGACTCCGGATGTTTGGATGTTTTCGGGTTTTCTACGTGGTAGATTGCATCAGGGAGCCTTAGAGATTAACTCTAAGGTGCACCCGGAAAACTGGGCAAAAGCGAGTTTTGCTAACACGATGGCTGGGGAGCCAACGTGAACATAACCGGGTTATGTGATTGTTGTGGCGAAAACGGGACTCGGTGAGTCTTGACCTGCGCATATGGCTTAAATTGCCATTGCGATATGAGCACGGGTCAGGCGGAACCGTACCCGATCCATGTCGTTCGGTGGGACCGTTGTCATGGATGAGAGTCTTCGGCGGTCTATGGCTTAAATTGTCGTGACCAAGGTGATAGTTTTACTTTCAAGACAACCTAAACACCTAGAGGGTGGGGGGGGTGAATAGGTTCTAATTGCTTGTTCAATTTTTTAGGCAGAATTCAATTACAAAAATTAAAACATCCAGCACAGCATTCACAGACATTTAATCATCACAGATTACACAAAGTTTTATAGTGGTTCCCCAAGGTCTGGGTACATCCACTTTCCCCCTTCACCTATCTAGCAGTATGCTAGATTCGGCCAAACTTCCACTATTCTCAGATTCTCAGATCCTACAGCTCAGAACCTGAATAGGTTCCTACAACTCAGGCACAACAGCCCTACCTCAGCCTTGCCACAAGGCCTACAACTTAGAGAAGAACCTTCTCCTACACTCAGGCAACAGCCCTACCACTCAGAGATCAACTCTCCTACACTCAGACTTTATATCACAGGCTTACAACTCAGATCTGTGTAAAACAGATCCTACAGAAATTTAGAAAAGAAGTTTTAATGCCTTGCCTTTGTTGAGAGAGAAGAGGACAAGACAATTCTTGATCAGCTGATGAAATCAACTGAATCTGAGCTTTCTTCAAAGCTTCTTGAATCTGAACTTAGCTGAGTTGATTTCCAAACAGCTTCTTGAGAAACCACTGATGGCTTCCTTCTTCTTCTTCAAAATGGGTGGATCCCTCTCTATCCAGCACCTTTGATGATACTTCTGAATTCTTGTTAGAACTCTTCTTAGATCGATCCTGAGATCGTCTTCTTAGATCTTCTGATGAAGATCTTCTTTAGTGTATTACACCTTGATTTGATTTCTCAATTTGATTGCCAAAGTTCAATCTTCTCATCTTTTTTTACTTCTCTCTGAACCTGTCTATATATAGATCTTCTTAATGGTAACCGGCTGATCCGGTTTATAACTGTCTTCTGACAAGTCTGACAACATCAGTTAACTGTCTGCAACCCACAGCTGTCAAGTCTTCAAACAGATCCTGTGCCTTAGTCTTGATCAGCAATGTGTTGAGACAGACTGTCAGGAAGTGTCGAGACCAACTGTCTGTATGTGTCGACACAAGTAACTTTGGTGTCGACACAGCCTTTGATGATGTCGACAAGTTTGCCTTTAAGTCGACACAGCTTCATCAGAGAATAACTTGGTCTTGACTTTGCAGTGTGTCGACACAAGTCCTGTGTGTCGACACAGTTGTTGTAGATTCAGAACTCAGTATGTGTTGACTTAGTCTTCTGGTGTCGACACAAGTATTGTCGACTTCTGCCAATGTGTGTCGACTCTGTCTCATTGTGTCGACACAGCCTCCCAGTGTCGACACAAATGTGGTCGACTATCTTCCTGTGAGTCGACACAGCTTCCCAGTGTCGACACAAATATGGTCGACTATCTTTCTCTGTGAGTCGACACTGCTTCCCAGTGTTGACACAGATGTGGTCGACTATCTTTCTCTGTGTCGACACAGCTTCCTTCAAGTGTCGACACAAATGTTCTGAAGTGTTGACACTATTTCTTCAGGTGTCGACACATGGACTTAGAATATTTTTCTGCATTTTTTAACACATCTTCACCTGCACATGTCAACTTAAAACAACATCAAATACACCTTGATGTATATCATTGAGCTAAGTTGGGCTTCTTCAAATCAGGTACACATTTTCCAATGTACCCAACAATCTCCCCCTATTTGGAGAAGTCATAACCCTTATAGCCAATGATATACACCATTTATAAAAAGTATAATATGATGATATATGACATAACAGGAATACTTAATATAAACAAAATATAAACAATCCATCACAGAGTGAACATTATATGATTCCAAACAAAATATTAACAATTCATCACAGTGTGAACATTATATGATTCCAAACAAAATATTGTTTATAACTTGATAATGTTTGATTACAGAGTTTTACATTGAATGATTTAATCAAAACATTACAAAATACTTTTGAAAGAACTTAAAATTAAGACTGATCAGGCTCTCTTATGACAATCCCTTTGCCAGATTGGATTTGAGCCTTCACAGGAGCTTCAGCATCTTCAGCTGGCTTCTTGCCTTTTTGATCAGCCTTCTTCTTTGCTTCTTCCTTGAGCCTTTGCCTTTCAAAGTAATGAAAGGGCTTTGGAAAGTACCTGCTCGGCTCCTAAGCATCTGGTGGCAGCCTACCCAGCTTGGCTTTTCTTCTGAACTGTACTATTGCCTCCTGCCTAGCTTCATGCTTTTGCCATTCTATTTCATTATATCACTTTCCTCTTTCATGAACTTGGTCTTTCACAGCCTTCCATGCAGTGAGTATAATATTTCTTGAAGTAGGGCTCCACTGCTCAAAATCTGGCTTAAGTTCAGCCTGCTCTCTAAATCTCTTCTTAGATAGTAGAGCATCTTGCTGTTCTTTCAAAGTGGCCTCTGGCTTATCCACTTTCTCAATAACAACCCTGTTAACCTCCTTTGGAGGACTATACATTTCTTGAACTTGCTGATCAACCATATCAAAATCTGGAGGAGGATAAATGACTTGGGCAACCTCAGGTTGATTGCCTTCAAGTAGACTTGTTTGTATTCCTGACTCAGCCACCATAGCATCATCACACAAAGGTGGATATCCCAATGTGGCTCGAATACTATTGGTCACCCATTTGGTGTGCTCTGAGCCTGCATGAACTAACAACCTCTCCCCCTTTATGACTTCTCTGGTAATATGATCTCTTAGATCTTCCTTCTGAAATCTTATCTGTCCATCCAGATAATTCACACCCTCTTTAAAAAATGGTTTTAACTTTTGAAGCTTGTCAGATATGTCCTTTTGAGAGGTAGTGATAGCAGTTTTAACAGATTCAATAGTAGCTTGAAATGTCTTATCAAATTCTTCCATCTCCTTTGCTCTAGCTGCAGGCAGGCCTGGAGTATTCTTTTTCAATTCAGCAATAATCTCATGATGAGATTCAGTTAAATTGTCATTCATCCTTAGCTGATTCTCCAAAACATAGCTTTGCTTTAAAGCAATATCATCCACTTTAGGGATGATGGACTGCTGTTGTTCTGCCAAATACACCACAGCATTACCTCCCTTATGGAAGCAATCTGTCATCTCCTTCTTATGCATATTGACTTCAAATCGAATTGACTTAATATCCTGGGCCAAGTCAAATTGAAGGGCCTTATTGCTCTCATCAACATATTTTTCAACTGCCACTCTATGATCATCTAACTTAACTTGCAAATCAACCATAAACTTGTTATAATTAAATTCAGAATGGGATGGTTGAGTTATAGTCTGTAGAGCCTGCTTATAACCTTTGCTCCTTCTCTTGAAGACTACAAGTTTTCTCTTCTTAGCCATTCTAGCTTCTTCAGTCTCAGATTCAAATGAACTATCAACTTGAACTCTTTCTTGAGGAGGAGGAGGAATATCTGTCTCAGTGCCATGTTGTTCATCCTCAACATGCACAGACTCCCCCTCAACCATTTGCTCCTTCTCTATTTCTATCTCCATGTCAAGGGCCTTTTCAATCTCTTGCCCCTCTTCCACTCTATCAGTAGCCATATCAACATTAAAAAATAACTCATCTAGAGTATATTCCTTCTGAGCTTGAACATAAGATGTATCAATTAGATCTTCTATATTCAGATCTTTGGAGATATCAATTTGGACTTCCTCTTGCACTGGGTCAGATATCTTCTCCCCCTATACTTGTTCAGTATTGGTAATGACCTGGGCAGGAGAGTACACTTGCTCCCCCTGCACCTGTGCAGAAATAGAAGTATTAGAAATGTCTTTAGTAAGAAAATACACTAGCTCCCCCTGCAACTGTACCTGGTGAGGAGTAGATTCATTCTGGGCAGGAGAATGAGCTTGCTCCCCCTACATCTGTGCAGGTATAGTGTCTTGCTGGGCTGGAGTAGACACAGGGTGATCTTCATCCTGCTTCCTCTCTTGTTCTTCTTGAAGCTGCTCAGTATCTTGAGCATGAGAAGAGGATTTCAATGGGGTATCCTGCCTGCTCTCATCAGGCACATCCTTAGACAGCACCCTATCCCACCTAGAAAATAATCTCATGTCCATCTTTCTCATGTGATTGATCTTTGTTCCTGGCAGATGTTGCATTACCTCAGGGATCACTCCATTCAGATATAAACTCATGATTCTAGCCAGATTTGGCTTCTTTATTCCTTCCTTTATCTTTTCAAAGATTACAGCTGACCAATCAGTTGGAATTGTAAACACAATTCTGGTCATGAGGCTGAACATAGAGGCTGAAATCCTATCATGTCCCCCTGGTTTGCACAGAATCACCTTGCCAACTACTTCAGACAGAAATTTCCCTTGCTGATTCATCCCTTTCCTGTTGAAAGCAGCTCCAATATTCAGAGTGGGATCCAATCCACACCATTGGATAGCCTCCCTTAACTTAGAAGCAGGCACTTCTTCTTCATTCTCAATTATTGGTAATTGTAGAATTTTCCTTAGACTTCTTGGGGTAATCTTCACTGTCGACCCATGCACAGTGGACTTTATCTTGAGAACATCTGAACCTATTGATGCAGAGGTAAAGAATTCATGCACCTCCTTCTTCCATATCTTGGAAGGTTCAGAAACTATGAACTCTAATCCCGATTCGGAAATAAGAGAGATAACTCGTTGAACATCTGTTGGGGCTTCGGCAAAGGCATTCCTTACTAACTCATAACCTTCATTGATGTTGTCTTCAATCTTCGGCGCCATTGTTCAGGTGAGAAAGCTTGAGAGAAGAGAGAGAGAGAGAAAGTTGACACAGGGTTTCAGTCTCGAAAACCTTGTAAGCGTGTCGACTGAATAAGTTTTTGACCTATTTATACCTTCTATTGAAAGAAGATCAAAAGGCGGACAAAAACAGTCTATATGTGTCGACACAGATGGAATGTGTCGACACAAACTTCTATTGTCTCGACAACAAATCTGTCTACTATTTGTCGACACCAAACGTGGATATGTCGACACCTGAGAGATATAGTAGAGTATCAGTAAATCTGTGTCGACTCTTAGGATAAGTGTCGACACAAAATTTGTAAGTATCGACATCACTATTCTGGTGAAGTCGACACTACATTCCTGGATAAGTCGACAATTTAATTCTTAAGTGTCGACACATATTCTCTGTGTCGACACAATATTTCTGACTTGTAGACATTACTTCACTGAGTCGACACATTATCACTGAATGTGTCGACACTATTTTACTTAGCCAATTTCTGTTTCTGTCTACACCACTTAAGACCATTTGATAATTTAATATGTTATTTGTAAGTTTGTTGATAATCTTAATCAATGGTCAGCATGCCTAATTCAATTTTAAATTTATTGAATTTTGTTTCATCCAGAGGCTTAGTGAATACATCTGCTATTTGATAATCTGTTTTAACAAATTCCAATGTGATGTCTTCTCTTTCTACATGTTCTCTAAGAAAATGGTATTTAATTTCTATATGCTTAGTTCTACTATGAGAAACAGGATTATTAGCAATAGAAATTGCACTCTTAGAATCACACAAAAGAGGTGTTCTACTTACTTGAATACCATAATCTTTAAGCTGATGCTGTATCCACAATAGTTGTGCACAGCAGCTGCCAGCAGCAACATATTCTGACTCAGCTGTAGATATAGCCACACTGGTCTGCTTCTTACTACTCCAAGATATCAATCTTCCTCCCAAGAATTGACAAGTACCTGTTGTACTCTTCCTATCCTCTCTACATCCTACAAAGTCTGCATCTGAATAACCTGTTAGTAGAAAATCTCTATTCCTAGGGTACCAAAGGCCTAGATTAGGTGTGCCCTTAAGATATCTCAGAATCCTTTTGACTGCAGTATAATGAGACTCTTTAGGGCAGGCTTGGTACCTAGCATAGACACATGTAGCATACATAATATCTGGTCTACTAGCAGTAAGATATAGTAGAGAACCAACTATTCCTCTATACAAAGTCTCATCAACAGGTTTACCTGCATCATCTTTGCATATAGGCATACTTGTCCCCATAGGAGTTCTCATGATGGAGGATGACTCCATACCATACTTTTTGATTAATTCTTTAGTAAACTTTGACTGGGATATGGACAAGCCATCATCAGTCTGTCTTACTTGGAGTCCCAAGAAGAACTTCAGTTCCCCCATACTACTCATCTCAAACTTCCCTTGCATAAGTTTGGCAAACTTTTTACAAAGGTTGTTTTCAGTAGATCCAAAGATTATGTCATCAACATAGATCTGAACTAAGATGATCTTGCCTTTAGATTCCCTAAGGAATAGAGTTTTGTCAATTTTTCCTCTTGAGAATTTATTCTCAATAAGGAAAGTAGACAGGGTTTCATACCAAGCCCTTGGGGCTTGCTTTAACCCAAACAAAGCTTTTCTAAGCTTATAAACAAAATCAGGTTTAAGAGGATCTACAAAACCTGATGGCTGCTCTACATATACTTCTTCTTTAAGATCACCATTCAAAAATGCTGACTTCACATCCATCTAGTATACCTTGAAGTCTTGATAGGCTGCATAGGCAAGGAACATTCTGATTGCCTCCAGCCTTGCTACTGGAGCAAAGGTTTGATCAAAGTCAATCCCTTCTTCCTGCCTGTATCCTTTAGCAACCAATCTTGCTTTATTTTTCACTATTACTCCATTCTCATCCAACTTGTTCCTATAGATCCATTTTGTCCCAATTATATTGTGGCATCTTGGTTTAGGAACAAGCTCCCAGACATTGCACCTTCTGAATTGATTCAGCTCCTCTTGCATAGCATCAGTCCAGTGCAGGTCTTGGATGGCTTCTTCAAACTTTTTAGGCTCCATTTGTGACAGGAAACTTGAATGCAGAACTGTGCTTTGACTTTTGCTTCTAGTCTGCACTCCCTGTCTTGGATCACCTATTATCTGATCAGTTGGATGGTCTCTTAAATGTCTTGTAGCTGGAGGAAGATTCCCTTCTGGTTGAACATCTCCAGCTCCTTCATTATGCTGAACCTCTTGGTTTTCTTCATCTTCTATTGTGTCTTGTACTCCCCCTGGACAATATCCTTCATTTTCCAATACTCCATCTTCCCTTGAAGCTTCAACAATGGAGAGCTTTTCCATTCCTTTGCTTATACCTGTTGAGTCATTTGATCTACAAGACAACTCACAGTTGATTAATCTTGTTTCATCAAACACAACATGCACAGATTCTTCAACAACTTGAGTAGTCAAGTTGAAGATTCTATAGGCCTTACTATTTGTGCTGTACCCAACAAATATCCCATCCTGGGATTTGACAGCAAACTTAGTCAAATATGACTTACCATTGTTAAGTATATAGTATTTGCAACCAAAGATTCTGAAGTAGGATAGATTTGGTTTTCTACCTTTCATAATCTCATAGGGAGTCTTTTTGTGGCTCTTGGTGATAGAAGCCCTATTGATCACATGACAAGCAGTGTTTACTGCCTCAGCCCAGAAATATTCTAGTAGAGAGGTGTCACTCAATAGAGTTCTACCAGCTTCAATTAATGTTCTATTCTTTCTTTCAGCAATTCCATTTTGCTGAGGTGTTCTTAGTGAGGAGAACTCTTGGAAAATCCCAAAGTCTTCACATAACTTTGTCATGCTTTCAGATTGAAACTCAGTACCATGGTCACTTCTGATTTTGACTACTGTACTATTCAGTTCATTCTGAATTTGCTTTACAAAATTAAGTAAGACACTTGGGGTTTCAGATTTCTGTCTCAGAAAGAACACCCATGTAAATCTAGAATAGTCATCTACAACCACAAAAGTGTAGACCTTCCTACCTAGACTATGAACTGGCATAGGACTAAAAAGATCCATATGTAAGAGGTATAAGCACCTCACAGAATCCTTGTTTTCAAGGCTTTGAAAGGAGGATTTTGTCTGCTTGCCCTTTTGACAAGCTGAGCATATCCCTTCCTTTATACACTTAACTTGAGGACCATTCCTCACTAACTCTTTGATAAAGAGTTGGCCAATTGTCTTGTAGTTAAGATGAGCCAATCTCTTGTGCCACTTAACACAATGAGAAGCATTGTCATCAACTACAAGACAGATGGGAGAAGCTTTATTCTCACATACAAAATTAAGATAATATACATTTCTCTTCCTATACCCAGTCAAAATGATCTTTTGATCACTTGACCTTTTGATATGACATCCATCCTTAACAAATGAAATGTCATATCCTAAATCACTCAGTTGGCTTATGCTTATTAGATTATGTTTCAAACCTTTTACATAAGCCACTTGGGTGATAGTAATTAGGTTAGAAGAGATGTTACCAAACCCTTTGATGACTCCTTTTTCAGATCCACCAAAGATCACTTTAGGTCCATCTTTGACAGATGAATACTCCTTCAGCAGCCCCTTTGTTCCAGTCATGTGCCTGGAACAACCACTATCCAAGTACCATATAGGGGCATGGTTACTTGGATTCACCTGCAACACAGATTTACTTACCCTTAGAACCCAAGCAAGTCTTGGGTCCTTGGTTCAAGTTAGCATTAACAAAGCTACCATTATTTCTTCTAACAGGTAGACTATTGTTCTTTCTAACACTTGTATTATACCAGCAGTCTAGTGCAAAATGGCCTCTATTGCCACAACACCAACATTCAAACCTATTGTATCTAGTTCTAGATACATCCTTGACAAAAGAATTTTTGTCCATTGCTGGTGCTGCAGCAGCTTCACCCACTGATTTTTTATAACCATTGGGTTTATGAACATAGGTAGGCCTGTTGGCATTTACACCCTTGTTTTTCAGAACATTAGACTTAATATGACCATGAATATTTTCATGATCATATAGGTTAGAAGGCACTTCCACCTTTCTAAACTTAATAGGGACTGAAAAGTTCAGTGGCTTGACATGAGCTTTGCCTTTCCTCTTGAATTGGCCAGCCCTGGAGTTACCTTTGAATCCTAATCCTGCTTTACCCTTTTGATTCACAAATTCATCAATCAAGGGTAAGACAGACTTTGGCTTAGAGTAACTAGCCACTAAATCTTTTTCAATTCTTAGTCTGGCCTCCAGACTCTTCACTTGATCATTGGTATAATTAATTGTGCCCATCTGAATAATAGTTATATTCTTCAGCTTGGTAATTTCATTTAACTTTTGATCAATTACTTTCTCTAACTCAGTTGCAGCTACCCTTAGTTCAGCAATTTCATGAGCCTGAGATTTAACCAGGTTCTTGCTTTTCTTAAGGGCCTGCAACAAGTCCCCATACTTATCTATCAATTGATAGACATCTCCTTCAGATTCAGATGCATCTACATCACTTGATGCAGATGTATCTGATTCTGTACTTGTACTACAAACAGATTTCATAGAAGGACATTGTACCTTATTAGGACCAGACTGATTCTGGCATATGTCCTCTTCTGATCCTGCCATTAGTCCCATGCATTGTTGATCCTCTTGATCATGGATGGAGTCTAGCAACTGCAGAAACTCCTCTTCTTCAGATACAGCATATAGTCCAATATATGCTTCTACTTCAGATTCTGACTCTGAAGTTGACTGATCTGTTAGGCTCTTATCCTTCTTTACAACAAAGGATTTCTCCTTCTTGCCTTTTTTATGAGTCTTATTCTTGTCTGAAGAATCCTTTCTCTTATCAGGACAGTCAGCCACTACATGTCCAGGTCTATTGCAACAATAACAGACAATCTTTGAAGTAGTAGGCTTGCTAGGCTTTGATCTGCTCTTTTCTTTCCTTGATGACTTTTTCTGATAATAGTCATCAACTTGCTGTGAAGTAGAGGGCTTAGACTTCCACTGTTTCTTCTTCAAGAACCTCTGGAATTGCCTTGTGAATGCAGCAAAGTCTGCATCTGAATCACAGCTTTCTGAACCCTAATTATCTGAATTTTCTGAACTGACTTCTGCAATTTCCTTAGGATGGGATGGTGATATCCTCCTACTCTTTATGATGGATTCTGCATTGAATGCCACAGTCTTTTCTCTATGCTCTCCTCTTGAATTCTTTTCCTCCTCCTTCCTCACCAAAAGTTGCATTTCATAGGATAGCAGCTTTCCAAACAAGGTGGGAGGAGAGATCTCTGCCAATTTAGCCACTTCTCTTATGGCACAGATCTTTGTGTCCCAATCCTTTGTTAAGGATCTCAAGAATTTGTCATTCAGTTCATAAGTACTGAAGACTCTTCCATAGGACATAAGCTCATTCACAATTCTATAGAATTTCTTATAGCACTCAGTTATGCTAACAGATTTTCCTTGTCTAAAACTTTCATATTCCTGATTGAGCATAGATTTCCTGTCTTGTCTTACTTCTTCTGATCCCTCTATGTAGACAATCAATGTGTCCCACATTTCTTTGGAGGTCTTGCAGTGAATCAGATTCTGAAATGTTGAATCATCTATGGCACTTACAATAATGTTCTGAGCTCTTTTATCCATGGTTGCCAAAATGATTTCATCCTTAGTCATTTCAGAATAACTCTTTGGAGTTTGAATATTAGCATCAAGAACTGATACCTTCATTGGAATGAAGGGTCCTTCCTGAACTGTGATGTATATTCTTGGGTCAGATGCCTCCATAAACAACCTGACTCTTTCTTTCCAAATTCCAAAGATTTCCTTCTTGTATATGGGTAATTTCATAGACCCTAGCTCCTTATGATTCTCTCCAGAACCCATCTTCTTGAATCTTGATTCTGCCTTTCAGATCTACCTCAGACTGTTAAGTCCTTTTTGAGGAACCTTACCTCTGATACCACTTGATAGTTTTACTTTCAAGACAACCTAAACACCTAGAGGGGGGGTGAATAGGTTCTAATTGCTTGTTCAATTTTTTAGGCAGAATTCAATTACAAAAATTAAAACATCCAGCACAGCATTCACAGACATTTAATCATCACAGATTGCACAAAGTTTTATAATGGTTCCCCAAGGTCTGGGTACATCCACTTTCCCCCTTCACCTATCTAGCAGTATGCTAGATTCGGCCAAACTTCCACTATTCTCAGATCCTCAGATCCTACAGCTCAGAACCTGGATAGGTTCCTACAACTCAGGCACAACAGCCCTACCTCAGCCTTGCCACAAGGCCTATAACTCATAAAAGAACCTTCTCCTATACTCAGGCAACAGCCCTACCACTCAGAGATCAACTCTCCTACACTCAGCCTTTATATCACAGGCTTACAACTCAGATCTGTGTAAAACAGATCCTACAGAAATTTAGAAAAGAAGTTTTAATGCCTTGCCTTTGTTGAGAGAGAAGAGGACAAGACAATTCTTGATCAGCTGATGAAATCAACTGAATCTGAGCTTTCTTCAAAGCTTCTTGAATCTGAACTTAGCTGAGTTGATTTCCAAACAGCTTCTTGAGAAACCACTGATGGCTTCCTTCTTCTTCTTCAAAATGGGTGGATCCCTCTCTATCCAGCACCTTTGATGATACTTCTGAATTCTTGTTAGAACTCTTCTTAGATCGATCCTGAGATCGTCTTCTTAGATCTTCTGATGAAGATCTTCTTTAGTGTATTACACCTTCTTGATTTGATTTCTCAATTTGATTGCCAAAGTTCAATCTTCTCATCTTTTTTTACTTCTCTCTGAACCTGTCTATATATAGATCTTCTTAATGGTAACCGGCTGATCCGGTTTATAACTGTCTTCTGACAAGTCTGACAACATCAGTTAACTGGCTGCAACCCACAGCTGTCAAGTCTTCAAACAGATTCTGTGCCTTAGTCTTGATCAGCAATGTGTTGAGACAGACTGTCAGGAAGTGTCGAGACCAACTGTCTGTATGTGTCGACACAAGTAACTTTGGTGTCGACACAGCCTTTGATGATGTCGACAAGTTTGCCTTTAAGTCGAGACAGCTTCATCAGAGAATAACTTGGTCTTGACTTTGCAGTGTGTCGACACAAGTCCTGTGTGTCGACACAGTTATTGTAGATTCAGAACTCAGTATGTGTTGACTTAGTCTTCTGGTGTCGACACAAGTATTGTCGACTTCTGCCAATGTGTGTCGACTCTGTCTCATTATGTCGACACAGCCTCCCAGTGTCGACACAAATGTGGTCGACTATCTTCCTGTGAGTCGACACAGCTTCCCAGTGTCGACACAAATGTGGTCGACTATCTTTCTCTGTGAGTCGACACTGCTTCCCAGTGTCGACACAGATGTGGTCGACTATCTTTCTCTGTGTCGACACAGCTTCCTTCAAGTGTCGACACAAATGTTCTGAAGTGTCGACACTGTTTCTTCAGGTGTCGACACATGGACTTAGAATATTTTTCTGCATTTTTTAACACATCTTCACCTGCACATGTCAACTTAAAACAACATCAAATACACCTTGATGTATATCATTGAGCTAAGTTGGGCTTCTTCAAATCAGGTACACATTTTCCAATGTACCCAACATAAGGCCAAGAAGACATGATGCTCATATGGTTGGCCGTCCAAGAAGCGGTGGTGGAACGGGAACGTCTATGGCTTGAATTGACGTGACGTTGGCCGGTTCGCCGTTAATGTGCCTTGTGTGCACGAGGTGTGTGGCCATGCGAGCCTACGCCTGTGATGATGTGTGTTCACACTAATATATTGCCTATACTAATAAAGTGCAGGGAAAGAGCATCGCCGCCCCGATTTTGGGGGCGGGATCGTTATAATTTGGTCAGCATAGCTGACCGTTGCTTTTGTTTGCCACCGGGCGGTGGTTTGTGCTTGCAGGTGCTGCGGAGCCGAGCAGAAAATAGCGGGCTAAAGCCCATGTTGCGGTGCTGGACCTCGAAGGCCTAACCCTTTTATGCTTTTCGTTTATTTCATGTATGGCCGGCCTGCGAGCCGAAGTATGTAAGACATGTTTTGTTAAGCAAACATTGTAAGGCTATAAGGCCGGTACTTTTGTATTATTCATTCCTATTGTTATTTCTGTAGTGGACATTCTTGCTTGGCAGGGTTCTTGTATTTGTGCAACTTAATAAATTGCTTCCGCTAGAATGACTCTGTGTAGGACGTTGGTGATTAGTTGTATGGTTTCAACGCATAACCAACCGGTCTGTCCGTAGTATATGGCGTCGGGCCCCGGCCGGACCTACTGCTATATGCTATACGACGGATAGGGGTGTTACAAGTGGTGTGCTCGTGAACCACTCGCCCCATTGGAGCCCCGAGGTATAGTTGCCGGGAAGCTCCTAATGGTCTGTGGATAGCCTTTTAGGACAGCGGAGTCGCGCTATTTGCAGCCTTGTTGGAGCTGCATAAAGAAGAATTACTCGACGAGATTGCTCCATTAGTAGGGCGGGTGAGGAGAATTTTGTATAGACCCAAGGAGATATATTTGGATAGGAGAGAGTTGGTCTTGAGACCCTCCTTAGATGTTCCGGTCGGCCAAGAGCGCCCTCCGAAGGTGTCTTAGCTCGGTTTTTGGCTTGGGATGGGAAGAGTTTGTTAGTCTTCTAGGTATGCAATGGGACCTCCACGCTGAGACCTTGGGTTTGTCCCTTATGTTCCTAGTCTAGTGCCTAGATTGTTTGCTTGAGGGTAGTAGGTGCACGGTCACCCCTCTTTTGGGACCCCGAACTCCACAAAGGTCATTTTTGGCTTCAACATTATGGTGCGGTGAGCGTGGAGAGTGACCAGCACTGAAAAACTCAGCCGAACGTCATGGCTATAGAAGAGGAGCCAAGTGACGACCAGGGTCATGTGATGAAAGAAGTCCCCTCCCACTCCTCTTTTGTTGATCTTAACCATCCTAGCATTTCATCTCAAATGTTTCTCAAATGTCAAAGTATAAACTCTCACAACAAAAAGTAGCACTTAAAAAAAATTTCCACTGGCTAAAATTTTAAGGTTAGAAAATGCACAGTCGAAAGGTTGAAGTGTTAGCACTAGCATACTGGGTTCAGACTTATGCAAGACATCTATGTTCCAGAAAACGTATATTAACAATTATTCTCAAATGTGTGTTTTAGGATGGGAGATGTGGGAATAGGAAGAACAGTAAAACCAAAGAGGACCACAACATTCACAAACCATAACTAATTCACCTGTGCTAAAGGATTTGCTTGCGAACCTGTAGAATGAAATCCGGAGAACAAAGATGGACCAGAATCAAACTTGTAACCCTTAATTTCAAATGAATGTGCAGCACCACCAGATACATCATGACTTCCCAGCACAGTAACATCCTGATTATATTTAGCTAAAAGTCCAGCACAGCATAGCCCACCAATACCACTACTAATTTCCACCACATCCGCTCATTACTCCTCTGAACATTTGTCATGGTTAAGAAAAGAGATGTTTGCTATAAGTAAAATAGAAGAATAATTTAAGTTTTTAGATTTATATAGGAAAAATTAGCAGGCAACTAACTACTAAAGCTTCAATCATTCACCCTCCCATGACAAGCATACCTATGAATATGAAGTGAAGAATACTTACTGTATTAACACGTAACACAGGGCGGGTAAAGTGATGTGTATAATGAACCAAGTAAAGATTATTTACCGTATTTCTCTTAATTGAAATCCTACTTGAGGCTGGTTGTTAACATATTATTTATAAATCTAACAATTTCTTCCAAGATTTCGATTTGGAATCAATGCGTGGAGCTAGAAGCCTGTCCGGCTAAGGTAAGGGGGGTCCCTGATATGACTAAGAGCTAGGGGAGACTCTTATACCTGTGCACCCTCCGCTGCTTACCAAATTCTGAGAACGGAATCGAACACTTTTTAGTGCACCTGTCGTTAATCGGAAATGGAAGATCGATCGGACCGATCCTAAGTTGGTTCGTTTTGGTCTGAAGTGGAAGATTTACTACATGGTTGCGGTAAAGGCGAGCGGAGCGAAGTTGACGAGTACCTATCTTGGACGTTGGTATCGGCCTCCCTTTAGGAGGTTCTGTATTGGGTGGTATAAGTGGTACAGATTTCTTGGTGTCCGCTCTAAGTTTGACACAACCTAAAGCAGGACGTGGTATCGTGCTTCCTAGTGTTTTGATACACTTTGGGGAAGATCCCACTGAGATCTACTGTGATCACAAGTAAGCCCTATGCTTTTCTTTCATTCCGGCGTTGCTTTTGACTTCCTTCGGGGACTAAGCCATGGAACTACGAGTTCTGAGGCCGGCTCTTCTCGACTAGAAGCCAAAGCCGAGTCCCCCTGTTTCTGACAACATACCTAGTTGTTAATAAATTGCAAGTATAGCCATGTGAGCCTAACATGTAAATAAAGTTATAAGATTTTATTCTATCAAAAAATACCAAATGTGATAAGATATGAGAACATGAATTTTAAATTATGATTTGATTTAAAATAGTGAAACAAGAAAGATATATGTAAATCACATAGGATGTTCTATCCTGGATATCAAAATGTGCCTTAGGGAGGATATTATATGATCGATCCTAGTTCTCAGGAGGGTGGATGTAGCGGGTAGAGGTGCCTCATGTCGGACTTTGACTTGATTGACCGGGTTAACAGTTCTTTTGAGTTATTTGATTATCTTTATGTTTGTTTTATATTTATGTTGGATAGGAGACCCCGAGAAGACCCGCTGACCAGGCTCTCATCAAGCTGGCATGGCTGTAGGCTCACTCGCTGGTTGGAGTTAGTTTGGAGAGGAGACCACCGAGAAGACCCGCTGACCAGGCTCTGATCAAGCTGGTAGGGCTGTAGGCTCACTCGGTGGTTGGAGTTGGTTTGGAGAGGACACCCCCGAGAAGACTCGCTGACAAGGATCTCATCAAGCTGACAGGGATGTAGGCTCACTCGGTGGTTTGAGTTGGTTTGGGGAGGAGACCCCGAGAAGACCCGCTGACCAAGCTCTCATCAAGCTGGCAGGGTTGTATGCTCACTCGGTGGTTGGAGTTGGTTTGGAGATGAGACCCCCGAGAAGACCCGCTGACCAAGCTCTCATCAAGCTGGCAGGGCTGTAGACTCACTCGGTGGTTGGATTTGGTTTGGAGAGGAGACCCGTGAGAAGACCCGCTGACCAGGCTCTCATCAAGCTGGCAGGGCTGTAGGCTCACTCGGTGGTTGGAGTTGATTTGGAGAGGAGACCCCCAGGTAGACCCGCTGCGCAGGCTCTCATCTAGCTGGCAGGTCCGAAGGCTCGCCTGTGGGGGAAAGGTTTTGTTCTTGGAGACTTCAACGGCACCCCGAGCTCGGCTCGGCCCCAGGCAGACCCGCTATGCAGGCTCCCATCTAGCTGGCAAGTCTGAAGGATCGCCTGTGGGGGAGAGGTTTTGTTCTTGGAGACTTCAACGGCACCCCGAGCTCGACTCAGCCCCAGGTAGACCCACTACACAGGCTCCCATCTAGCTAGCAGGTCCAAAGGCTCGCCTGTGGGGGAGAGGTTTTGTTCTTGGAGACTTCAACGGCACCCCGAGCTCGGCTCGGCCCCAGGTAGACCCGCTGCGCAGACTCTCATCTAGCTGACAGGTCCAAAGGCTCACCTGTGGGGGAGAGGTTTTGTTCTTTGAGACTTCAGCGGCACCCTGAGCTCGGCTCGGCCCCAGGTAGACCTGTTGCACTGGCTTCCAATCTAGCTGTCAGGTCCGAAGGCTTGCCTGTGGGGGAGAGGTTTTGTTCTTGGAGACTTTAGCGGCACCCCGAGTTCGGCTCGACCCCAGGTAGACCCGCTGCGCAGGCTCTCATCTAGGTGGCAGGTCCGAAGGCTCGCCTGTGGGGGAGAGGTTTTTTTTCTTGGAGACTTCAGCGGCACCCCGAGCTCGGCTCGACCCCAGGTAGACCCGCTACGCAGGCTATCATCCTGTTGGACGGTCTGAAGGCTCTCATGTGGGGGAGAGGTTTTGTTCTTGGAGACCTCAGCGGCACCCCGAGCTCGGCTCGGCCCCAGGTAGACCCGCTACACAGGCTCTCATCTAGCTGGCAGGTCTGAAGGCTCGCCTGTGGGGGAGAGGTTATGTTCTGAGAGACTTCAGCGGCACCCCGAGCTTGGCTTGGCCCCAGGTAGACCCACTGCGCAGGCTCTCATCTAGCTGGCAGGTCCGAAGGCTCGTCTGTGGGGGAGAGGTTTTGTTCTTGGAGACTTCAGCAGCACCCTGAGCTCGGCTCGGCCCCAGGTAGACCTGCTGTGCTTGCTCCCATCTAGCTGTCAGGTCTTAAGGCTCGCCTGTGGGGGAGAGGTTTTGTTCTTGGAGACTTTAGCAGCACCCCGAGATCGGCTCGGCCCCAGGTAGACCCACTGCGCAGGCTCTCATCTAGCTGGCAGGTCCGAAGGCTCGCCTGTGGGGGAGAGGTTTTGTTCTTGGAGACTTCAGTGGCACCCCGAGCTCGGCTCGACCCCAGGTAGACCCGCTGCGCAGGCTCTCATCTAGTTGGCAGGTCTGAAGGCTCGCCTGTGGGGGAGAGATTTTGTTCTTAGAGACCTCAGCGGCACCCCGAGCTCGGCTCGACCCCAGGTAGACCCGCTGCGCATGCTCTCATCTAGCTGGCAGGTCCGAAGGCTCGCCTATGGGGGAGAGATTTTGTTCTTTGAAACTTCAATGGCACCCCTAGCTCTGCTCGGCCCCAGGTAGACCCGCTGCGCAGGCTCTCATCTAGCTGGCAGGTCTGTAGGCTCGCTTTTGGGGGTAAGGGACCCTTAGTGCTGCTCAGCCCTGGGTAGACTCGCTGCTCAGGCTCTCATTAGCTGGGCAAGGCGGTAGGCACACCTGGGGGGGGGGGGGAAAGGGTTGGTTCTTGGAGATTCTTCAGTTTAGAGACCCCAGCACTACCCTGAGCCTGGCTCGGCCCCAGGTAGACCCGTTGCGCAGGCTCTCATCTAGCTGGCAGGTCCGTAGGCTCGCCTATGGGGGTAAGGGACCCCGAGTGCTGCTCGGCACCGTGTAGACTCGCTGCTCAGGCTCTTATTAGCTTGGTAGGGCGGTAGGCACACCTAGGGGGAAAGGATTAGCTCCGCGTGTGCAAGAGAATGCAAAAATATATGGCTTTGTTGGTTCACAATATCTTGAGAAATTATATACTTATTATAAGTAATGATATAAGAGCAGTTCGGTAGCAGTGAGAAAAAAGGTATCGAGTGGTTCAAAAAGATCAAAAGGGGCATGGAGAGATTAGTGTCCTGAATGCAAATTTTGGATTCTCTCAAAATTTTTCTTTGGGTCGGCTCCCACTCGCCGGATACTTAAGGTTGGACATTTCTTTCCGAGCTTGTACCAACCTCGAAAAGAGCGGGGATTATGTACAACCCCGTATCCGGGCGAGCGAGATCCTCCCCAAGTGGTGGGCTCGAGACATGCTATGAGCGACGTTGTGGTACAGCCCCGTTCGAAGACGTGCGGGTGCTTGTGTGTGTGTGCGGAGGTTTTATGTGCATAGGCTTTTAATATATATATATATATATATGTTTAGTATTATAATATATATATTATATTATATATATTGTATTATATTATGTATATATATGAGATTATATATATGGGTGAAGGGGATGGGTGAAGGGAAAAAGGCAGGTGAAGGGCTCGGGTACAGCAAGCAGGAAAAAAAGAAAAAACAAAAGAGCGGAGAAAAGGAGAGCAGGAGATCGGGTTTTTAGGTTGGAAGAAGAGCCGCCCCTCTACCCTGCCCCTCTCTCTCTCGGCCTGGAGCAGCACCCCCTGCCTCTCTCTCTCTCGGCCTGGAGCAGCACCCCCTCGCCCATCTCTCTCAGCCTAGAGTAGCACCCTCCGCCGTGCTCTCTCTAGGCCGCTTGGAACAGCACAGCCCCAGCCACCTCCCTCCGCCCCTCTCTCTCTCTCGGTTTTTTTCCACTTTCCCTGTGCCGGCCGACAAGGAGGAGGAGGAATCAGGACGTTTTTTCCGTGGGTGCCGCCCGGGGCTGGATTGACCGAGAGCTTCCCTCCCAACACCGGCTAGAGCGAGATCGGCCACCGACAGCGGTCTGGAGTTAGGGCTCGACCTGGAGTTAGGGCTCGACCCAGAAGGAAGATCGGCCTCCGACGCTGCCGCCTGCAGTAAACTCGATCTAGAGCAGAGCTCGGCTTGTAGCAATGCTCAGCCTAAAAGGGGGATTAGCCATCGTCATCAGCCAGGAGCTCCTCTCCCGACACCGCCGTCAAAACACGCGTCAAGGGTAACGAATTAAGTTTCTTCTCGGGCAGGTGAAGCCCTCAATTACCATACTTTCATGGAAGCTCCTCTCCACCGACGAGTGGGGGAAGGATGCTCTCCGACGGGTTGACGTGTATGTCCCTGCAATTAACTGCATTAGCACCCGGAAGCGTGAGTACGGGTTTAGGCATGCTGTGTGAAGCCCATCCGGACGTGTGAGCCGGATTGGTGATGTTCTGGGGTTCTCGGAGAAGACTCTGAGGAAGTTGTATATTATATATTTGCAGGGAATGCGCGCCGCAGCCCCCAAAAAAGGGGTGGGTTCGATGTTTTTGCATCGCTTTTAGTCGACCTATGTTTGGCTTGTTGCCGTCATTCGAGACGTTGGCGTACAGGTGTTGCAGTACCAAGCGTGGAGTAGCAGGCTTAAGCCCAAGCTTGTACCGGTCCTCGAAAGCTTATTTTTGCTTATATTGTCAGCCTGCGTGCCGAAGTATGTAATTCATATTCCTGTAATTATTTATAATGTCTGTGATGCTCTGTGTATGTTTACTTTACTTCTTCTGTCTTGGGCGAGTGGTGTGCTCATAAACCACTCGCCCTGTGGGAGCCCCGAGGTATAGTTGCCAGGAAGCCCCTGATGGCCTATTTACAGCCTTTTAGGACAGCGGAGTCGCGCTATTTGCATCCCAGTTGGAGCTGCGTAAAGAAGAATTGCTCGACGAGATTGCGCCATTAGTAGGGCGGGTGAGGAGCATTTTGTATAGACCCAAGGAGACACATTTAGATAGGAGAGAGTTGGTCTTGAGACCCTCCTTAGATGTTCTTGTCGGCCAAGAGCACCCTCCGAAGGTGTCTTAGCTCAGTCTTTGGCTTGGGAGGGGATGTAACACCCCTATCCGTCGCATAGCATATAGCAGTAGATCCGGCCGGGGCCCGACGCCATATACTACGGACAGACCGGTTGGTTACACGTTGAAACCATTCAACCAATCATGTCGTCCTACACAACACCTAGCGGAAGCAATTTATTAGGTTGCAAAAGAAATAAGAACCCAGCCACAACAGCATGAATGTCCACTACAAACTCAGGAATGTATACATACACCAAAAGAGAAATGGCCTTAAGGCCTTACACTGTTCACTTAACAAAAGTAGTGTTTTCATACTTCAGCTCGCAGGCCGGCCATACATGAAAAACGGGAAAGAAACATAAGCAATTAGGCCTTCGAGGGCCGGCACAGCAACAAGGGCTTTAGCCCGCTATTTCCCGCTCTGCTCCGCAGCACCTGCAAGCCACAAACCACCGCCCGGTGGCAAACAATAGCAACGGTCAGCAATGCTGACCAAATTATAACAATCCCGCCCCCACACTCGGGGCGGCAATACTCTTTCCCTGCACTTTATTAGCATAGACAATTATATAAGGTATTTGCACTTCACCACAGGCGTGGGCTCGCACGGCCACACACCCCGTGCACTCAGGGCACATTCTCGGCGAACCGGCCAACGTCACGTCAATTCAAGCCATAGACGTTCCCAATCCACCACCGCCTCTTGGACGGTCATCCATATGAGCATTTTGCCTTCCTGGCCTTGGTCACGGCAATTTAAGCCATAGACCGCCGAAGACCCTCATCCATGCCAACGGTCCTACCGAACGACATAGACCGGGTACGGTTCCGCCTGACCCGTGCTCACACCGCAACGACAATTAAAGCCATATGCGCAGGCCAAGACTCACCGAGTCCCGTTTCCACCACAATAATCACATAACACGGTTATGTTCACGTTGGCTCCCCGGCCACCGTGTTGGCAAAACCCGCTTTTGTCCAGTTTTCCGGGTGCACCTTGGAGTTAATCTCCAAGGCTCCCTGATGCAATCTACCACGTAGAAAACCCGAAAAACGCCCAAACACCCGGAGTCTTCCCCGGTTCATATGCAATGCAACATCACCGATCCGGCTCTACTTGTCCGGATAGGCTTCACACACAATGCCTATGTCCGTTTTCGCATACGGACTCTACACAAAGGGGACTTTACATATCTACCCCAAGGAACGCTCCAACTCTTCGCTCACTCGCGAGAGAGGGCTTCCTATGCAAAGGAAAAGAGGGCTTCACATGCCCAAGGATGAGAAATCGTTACCCTTGCGCTCTTCCGCGGCGCCATGAAAATCTATGCGGATGAAAAGCACCGCAATCTCCTTGCCTCCGCGGATCCGAAGATGGCTCGCGATTTGGAGCTCCGAATCTCCACCGGCTGCCGGAGTTGACCTCCTTCTTCCTCCTCCAAGCTCTCCCTTCTCTCTAGATTTTAGAGAGAGAGTACCCAAGAGAAATAAGGGTTTCAAAACCCTATTCCCGGCTAAAACCACCCAGGAGCAGCCCCCCACCGTCGGATCCAAAGCCAAGGAAACGAACGGTCAGGATTAGATCTGAAATCACAAAAACTGGGCCGAACACGGGTTCACACACGGCCGTGTGCCTGGCCATGTTGCTCATTCGCCGTCTCGACCAAAATTGAAAACCAGCAACACGGCATGTGACACGGCCTCCGACACGCCTGTGTCACCTGCGAAACGCCCATGTCGGGACCCGTGTCATGCCCCCCGTGTGCAATCGGCCAACAATTCGCAGTCAGAGAGGTACACGGCTTGGTGACACTGTAGGATTTCACGTGTAGTGGCGGGCGAAATTTTAAAAAAAAAATTGTGGGTACCAACGACACAAATGGATCGTGCGTCCCATGATAATGGCCTAAACAAGGCTATGTAAGCATAAAGAAACCTAACTCATCACATCTAACTGTCACAAAGGGATTAGAAGTTATACCTCTAGAGAACAAGATCTCTAGCCGGAAGAGGTAAGTTGTCGGAGAAGATGTTGACGATTCCACCGCAACGATGAGTCCGACGCCTCGCCTCTTAGTTCACCTTGAACCCGAACAGTGAGAAATCTCTATTCCGTTGACAAGGAATAGAGACAAAAGCTTAGACTTTCTCTTCCAAGAGCGCCGGGGAATCCTAGTGGCCGAACCACACTAGTCGCCGGAGAGGAAGAGGAGAATCGAAGGGCTTGACTAGATCGGCTAGAGGAATAGATCCTCGAGGCAAAACACTTGCCTTGACTGGAGATATAGAGCCGAGCTCCGGTCAAGAAGCGCACCGGGCTTCTCCTCCACCAAAACATCGGCGAGCTCCAAGGGACCGACCAACGACGGGCGAGGTGGGCTTTCGCCAGAGAGGAGAGCAAAGGCGCCGCGGCAGCCCTTCCTCACGAGCCGGAGGAGTTCGTTGATGGCCGATCGGGTGCGCCGTCAAGGGGGCTGGAGACCAGAGCAGAGAGGGGAGAAAGAACCCTAATGAAAAGCTACAGCTCCCTCTTTTCTCCTGTGAACCGAGAGCCTTACCCTTTTCTCCAGCCTTTTTTTTCTTGTTTTATAATGACATATATATTATATTTATATATTATCATTTATATATTTATATATATATATATACACATATATACATATTTATATATACAAATGATTCTTATATATATACATAAATGTAATCCTAAATCAAGCCCAAATGGTTACACATAACCAAAATATAATTATGCTGCTCTACAAAAATAATTACGACGACTTGCCTCGTCATAATTTTCTCTTTTAATAGTCGCACACACATTAAAAAAAACTTGTCTAAGCATGTCGAGTCACGACACAACACATTCGCACATACTATAGTAAGTCGAACTGAAACTGTTCCCGTTCATTTGGTTCGACCTTATAGAGGAACTATGTCATCAAGGCGATAATATAACATTCTATATTACGGACTATAAGTGGCTTTGTCACTGCATTATAGTCGCCTCAATAACGTAGTAACTAGGTAACGCATTTTGATGACCTGTGTCTTTTTCTTGTCGCGTGATATTACGAATATAGTGCAAAATAGGAGCGTGTCATTCTCGCACTATATTTAATATTTTCCCGGTCTCATAAGCGACGTGTATTTATAACTACATCAGTTATATTGCATGCAATACAAACTCGCTTTACCAAGGGGCCCGACCATATCACTTCCCAAATAAATTTGGGGACAGGCGATATTTCGATGTGTAGATTCCTTACGCGCAAGTGTGACCAACGAACCACAATATTTATCACCATCAGAAGATGACCTTCAATTATAATCACATTGTCCACACCGGCACGCTAAATCTACACGTCTCATATCTAAAATCATTAGACACGTTGCAAACATTAACGACACTAAACACATTCCAAATAATGTTGCAACAAGTGGTCAATCTCTATATGTATGAATTCAACCATATACATACTCGCATGATTAAACGATAACATCTATCAACATTTATAGAACTCAAATGTACTTTAATCATGCGACAATCTTGACTCGGTAGTCAATGTTCCCTTTGACTACCACGAAAGAGAGTATATCTAAAGACTACATAACATAACAAAATTCACTGTTCTATGGTTCAAGACCATGAGCATCTTCTTGAACCTTATATGAAACATGTCATATAATCTAGGAACAAAATGTAACCATTACATTTATATCATGAACATTTAAATAAATAATACAATAAAACAACTTTCAAAACACCACATCCTTCAATCTCCCACTTGTTTTTAAAGTTTCTTAGTTCAAAGGAAAATTACAAAACAAAAGAGCAACCTATAAAATCACTCATCATGCCACTCTTCATGGTCGTGTAACCCCATGGACTCGAAATGAATTTTGCTCTTGGCTTGAGATAAAGGTTTAGTGAAGGGATCAGCTGTGTTGTTGTTAGTGTCTATCCATAAAAGTGCTATCTTGCCTTCCTCAATGAAGTCCCGCGTTACAAAGTATTTTCTATCCATGTACTTTGTTTTGTGGTGTGACTTGGGCTCCTTTATTTGAGAAATGGAGGCACTATTGTCACAAAATAACTTCAAGGGACCTTCACTTGATGGAACAACTCCAAGTTCCTCAAGGAACTTCTTTATCCATACTCCTTCTTTGCTGGCTTCAGCAGCTGCCATGACTTCCTCCGCGGTGGTTGAGGCAGCAGTTGTTGATTGCTTCCAACTGCGCCAACTCACAGCCCCACCATTCAGAAGAAATACAAATCCAGATTGAGATTTCCTGTCATCCGGATCTGTCATGAAACTAGCATCCGTGTAGCCTTCTACAGCTAGCTCCTTATGCCCACCAAAAACAAGAAACTTATTCTTGGTTCTTTTCAGATACCTAAGAATATTTTTGACAGCGGTCCAATGATTTGGACCCGGTGAAGCTTGATGTCGGCTCGTTATGCTTAGAGCATATGCAACATCTGGTCTTATACAGGTCATGGCATACATGATGGAACCTATGGCGGAAGCATAGGGAACATTCTTCATGTACTCAATGTCTTGGTGCGTAGAGGCACAAAAAGACTTGCCAAGTTGTAAAGATGTCTTCATTGGCACATTTTCTTTCTTAGAGTTTTCCATATGAAACCTTTCTAAGATCTTGTCAATGTAAATACTTTGACTTAAGCCAATGAGTCTTCGTGACCTATCTCTATATATCTTAATTCCCAAGATATATTGAGCTTGTCCCATGTCCTTCATTGAAAAGATGGTTTTCAATGAGTCTCTTGTTTGTTCCATTAACGGTAAATGATTTCCCATTAATAATATATCATCGACGTACAAAACCAGAAATATGATGTGACTCCCACTAACTTTCTTGTATACACAAGGTTCTTCCTTGCTTTGGATGAATTCGAGAGTTTTAATCTCTTCATCAAAGCGTTTGTTCCAGCTCCTTGATGCTTGCTTCAAGCCATAAATGGCCCTCTGAAGCTTGCATACTTTCTCGATATTTTTCCGATCTTCAAAACCTTGAGGTTGCATCATGTACACTTCCTCAACAAGTTTTCCATTCAGGAAAGCTGTTTTGATGTCCAATTGCCATATTTCATAATCATAGAAGGCTGCGACAGCCAACATGATTCGAATCGTTTTGAACATTACAATGGGTGAAAAAGTTTCATCGTAGTCAATCCCTTGGATTTGACTGAAACCTTTCGCCACGAGTCTTGCCTTGTAAGTCGTCATGTTGCCATTCATGTCCATCTTCCTCTTGAAGATCCATTTGTTGGGAATGGACTTCTTTCCAATAGGAAGGTCAACCAAGTCTCATACTTGATTGTCATACATGGATTGCATTTCTGATTTCATGGCTTCTTGCCAGGCATCGGAATCTATTCTTCCTAATGCTTCTTCATAGGTTAGGGGGTCTTCTGTGTCAATTATCAAGACTTCATGAAGACCCATATAAAGGTCGGGTTTCCTCTTCACCATTGTAGACCTTCTTAGTTCATTTTGCTTATTCGGTTCACCTTGAGGCTCTCGAATTTCTTCCACTATAGCTTGTGGAACTAATTCTGGTTCAACGCACGTCAAATAATCATTTAATTACGCAGCGTGAATCTCCTCAACATGAATTTGTGGAGGTGGATGGCCCACACTCCCACTGAGTAAAGGAACTATATGTGATATCTCATGATCATCTTGAATGTCAGAATTCACCTCATGATCATAACTTCATAGGTCCTCTTGAGTTTCCTCAAGTGTTATCCTACGCTCACATCCTTCAATTCTTTCAAGAAATTCTTTCTCTAAGAATGTGGCACCCTTCTTTACGAATAATGTATTCGTCGACTTGTGCCAAAAACTATACCCTTTCGTTTCTTTTGGGTATCCTATGAAGAAACATTTATCAGCTTTGGGTTCTAATTTAGTCGATTGCATACGTTTTACATATGCCTCGCATCCCCAAATCTTAAGAAAAGATAAAATGGGCGGTTTCCCGAACCATATATCATAAGGAGTATTTTCAATAGATTTTGTTGGAATAATATTTAAAGTGAGAGTTGCGGAGAGAAGCGCATGACCCCAAAAATACAAAGGTAAATCGGTCTGGCAAATCATGGAACGGACCATGTCAAGCAAGGTTCGGTTTCTCCTCTCGGAGACACCATTCCATTGCGGGGTGCCAGGAGGAGTAAGTTGTGGTACAATACCACACTCCTTTAGGTAAGTAATGAACATGTTGCTCAAGTACTCACCTCCTCGATCAGTTCTCAAATTCTTAATTCTCTTGTCAAGTTGGTTCTCTACTTCATTTTTGTATTCCTTGAATTTCTCAAGGGATTCACTTTTATGCTTCATAAGATAAACATAGCCGTAGTGGATATGATCATCCGTGAAAGTGATGAAGTACCTATAACCATCTCTTGCACTTGTACTCATTGGACCACATACATCGGAGTGTATCAATTCCAATAAGTTGTTCGCTCTTATACCTTTCTTGTTGAATGGTGTCTTGGTCATCTTTCCAGCTAAACATGATTCACATGTCCCAATTGCATCAAAATCAGATGAGTCCAAGAGATTGGATTGATGCAATTTCCTTATGCGTCTTTCGTTTATGTGACCAAGGCGATGGTGCCATAAGAGTGTCTCATTTATATGAGATATTTTGAGCCTTTTGTTATTGATATTTAATATATGTTTATCTTCTACTATATTAAGCAAATACAAGTCATTTGAAATGAAAGCATTTGCATAAAATAAACCATCCTTCTCAATTGTCATTTGTGAATTATTTATCACAAAACAAAAGCCTTCTGCATCCATACATGATACAGAAATAATGTTTCTCAAAATGGAAGGGACATGATAAACATCTCTTAAAACAAAACATAAACCACTAGATAAATGAAGGGTGAGGGTGCCAACAGTAACCGCTGAGATTCTTGCACCATTTCCAACCTTCAGCACAACCTCTCCTTTGGAGAGAGCTCTCCTATCCCTTAGTGACTGCACATTAGAAACTAAGTGAGCACATGATCCGGTATCCATTACCCAATCAAGGATAGTAGTGGTCAAGTTTAGATTTAATTCAATAACGAGTATACCTTTGGGACGCTTGCGTTCAACCTTGCCTTCATCCAAGTCACGCTTGTACTTGGGGCAATTCATCTTGTAGTGTCCTTTCTCATGACAATGGAAGCACTCGGTGACAGCAGATGGAGAGTTCTTCACTTTGCTTCCCTTGGAGGTGCTCGCATGAGCTCCTCCCTTATTGTCTTTGAAAGATGACTTTCTACCAGCAGTTTTGTTTGCGACGGTGCCTTTATTCTTAAAAGGCTTCTTGCTACTTGACGCAACGGCTAAGATAGAATTTGCCTTTGTCTTGCCCATGTCTACCTCAGCTGTTTTGAGGGCATTATGGAGCTCATTCATAGTCATCTTCCTTTCACGCATATGATAGGGCATAATAAAATCCTTATATGAGTAAGGAAGTGACCCCAGTATGATATCCTCAGCTATGTCATCAGGAAGTTGAGAACTCAATTTCTCCAATTTTCCAGATAGCCCTGCACTTTAAGGAAGTGCACTGAAACAGATTCACCCTCCATCATCTTGCACCTTGTGAGTGCTATGGTGGTCTTATAGCGCTCTTTTCGAGCACTATCGGTGAACATCTTTTCCAACTGTGCTATTATTTCCTTAGCGGGAGTATCAAGAAATTTCCTTTGTAACTGATCGCCAATGCTGGCCAAGATCAGTGTCTGCACAACACGCTGTTGTTCATTCCATTTCTTCTGTTCCTCCTTTTCAATATCAGTTGGTTTGCCCTTCTCCTTCTCTTCTGGGCAATGACCATCCAGAATTTGTTGGAGATTTTCCAAACGCAACACGATATTCAACTTGAGGATCCAATCGGAATAGTTTGAACCGTCATTAGCAAGATGACTCTTATCAATCATGGAACGCAGAAAATTTGGTAGGGTTGACATTTTCTAAAAAATAAAGAGAGAATGAAAATTAATTTATTTACAATTCATGATAAAAAAATATGCTATTGCCATATCAAAATAATATAGACACGCACGAGATCCCTTCCAAACAAGCGGACTCATCCATTTGCTTGTCCAGGTAGGTACAAGGCACCAATCACAACCTTTTAAGCGAAGCTTAACTTTTGTGACTCTCAATTCATATTACTGCATGATAAAAAAATGAATAATATAAAAAAAAAACTTTTTCCCAAAATATTCAAGCCTAGATCTTGAAAGTCCTGTTTAAGAAACTCATTTTATTGGGCAACTAGTGTGAACACGGTATTTCCACAAAGAAAAAATAAAATGTGCCTCACACAAAATATAATCTCTCGTGGCATAATATCAGGCTCACACACGTTCCACCTTGTCTAGTGTTTGGAATCACACTCATGATCATCCAAGGATACTAGCTTAAGTGGATAAAATGAGAAGGAAAAACATTCTTAAATTTTTCTTTTCGCATTCCTCCAAAGAGAGGGGGAATAACAAAAAAAAACAACCTAACTCACGGCATTCTAATTATTACATGCATCCCAAACAGAATTACATTCCAAAGATAACAAAAATAAATAGATGCGTAAGCGAGCAAATATAAGCCTTGTCCTAGCAATGGATAGGTTAGTATACACAACCCATCTTGACTCAACCAAATCAATTTAAATCCAAAAAAAATTGATTTCCACATAATTCGTACGCCGACGAATTACCTAAGCTTGAATCAAGGGTTGGGACATAACCAATCCAAACCTCTAGGTACAAAAAGTAAGGCCCATTGTCATGAGATGTCTAACCTGCCTCTGATACCACTGTAGGATTTCACGTGTAGTGGCGGGCGAAATTTTAAAAAAAAAATTGCGGGTACCAACGACACAAATGGATCGTGCGTCCCATGATAATAGCCTAAACAAGGCTATGTAAGCATAAAGAAACCTAACTCATCACATCTAACCGTCACAAAGGGATTAGAAGTTATACCTCTAGAGAACAAGATCTCTAGCCGGAAGAGGTATTGACGATTCCACTGCAACGATGAGGCCGACGCCTCGCCTCTTAGTTCACCTTGAACCCGAACAGTGAGAAATCTCTATTCCGTTGACAAGGAATAGAGACAAAAGCTTAGACTTTCTCTTCCAAGAGCGCCGGGGACTCCTAGTGGCCGAACCACACTATTCGCCGGAGAGGAAGAGGAGAATCGAAGGGCTTGACTAGATCGGCTAGAGGAATAGATCCTCGAGGCAAAACACTTGCCTTGACTGGAGATATAGAGCCGAGCTCCGGTCAAGATGCGCACCGGGCTTCTCCTCCACCAAACCGTCGGCGAGCTCCAAGGGACCGACCAACGACGGGCGAGGTGGGCTTTCGCCAGAGAGGAGAGCAAAGGCGCCGCGGCAGCCCTTCCTCACGAGCCGGAGGAGTTCGCTGATGGCCGATCGGGTGCGCCGTCAAGGGGGCTGGAGACCGGAGTATAGAGGGGAGAAAGAACCCTAATGAAAAGCTACAGCTCCCTCTTTTCTCCCGTGAACCGAGAGCCTTACCCTTTTCTCCAGCCTTTTTTTTCTTGTTTTATAATGACATATATATTATATTTATATATTATCATTTATATATTTATATATATATACACATATATACATATTTATATATACAAATGATTCTTATATATATATATATATACATAAATGTAATCCTAAATCAAGCCCAAATGGTTACACATAACCAAAATATAATTGTGCTGCTCTACAAAAATATTTACGACAACTCACCTCGTCATAATTTTCTCTTTTAATAGTCGCACACACATAAAAAAAACTTGTCTAAGCATGTCGAGTCACGACACAACACATTCGCACATACTATAGTAAGTCGAACTGAAATTGTTCCCGTTCATTTGGTGCGACCTTATAGAGGAACTATGTCATCAAGACGATAATATAACATTCTATATTACGGACTATAAGTGGCTTTGTCACTGCATTATAGTCGCCTCAATAACGTAGTAACTAGGTAACGCATTTTGATGACCTGTGTCTTTTTCTTGTCGTGTGATATTACGAATATAGTGCAAAATAGGAGCGTGTCATTCTCGCACTATATTTAATATTTTCCCGGTCTCATAAGCGACGTGTATTTATAACTACATCAGTTATATTGCATGCAATACAAACTCGCTTTACCAAGGGGCCCGACCATATCACTTCCCAAATAAATTTGGGGACAGGCGATATTTTGATGTGTAGATTCCTTACGCGCAAGTGTGACCAACGAACCACAATATTTATCACCATCAGAAGATGGCCTTCAATTATAATCACATTGTCCACACCGGCGCGCTAAATCTACACGTCTCATATCTAAAATCATTAAACACGTTGCAAACATTAACGACACTAAACACATTCCAAATAATGTTGCAACAAGTGGTCAATCTCTATATGTATGAATTCAACCATATACAAACTCGCATGATTAAACGATAACATCTATCAACATTTATAGAACTCAAATGTACTTTAATCATGCGACAATCTTGACTCGGTAGTCAATGTTCCCTTTGACTACCACGAAAGAGAGCATATCTAAAGACTACATGACATAACAAAATTCACTGTTCTATGGTTCAAGACCATGAGCATCTTCTTGAACCTTACATGAAACATGTCATATAATCTAGGAACAAAATGTAACCATTACATTTATATCATGAACATTTAAATAAATAATACAATAAAATACCTTTCAAAACACCACATCCTTCAGACACGGCATCAGACACGCCCGTGTCAAACTAGACACGCTCGTGTTCGTGCCCGTGTCACTGCCCGTGTATCCCACCGTACAGCCCAGGTGTGACACGGCCTGGGACACGCCCGTGTCCTAGGCCGTGTTCCTCCACACGACCAACGTCGACCTGAACTGGTCGACTACACGGCCAGCTCGATGGCCCGAGCTCGACACGCCCGACACGCCCGACACGGCCTCCGACAAGCCCGTGTCGGGGCCCGTGTCACCTGCACCAAAACTTCGTCTTGGCCAAAAGTGATCCCCGTCGCTCCTACAACATTTTGGGGTGTTACAATTCTACCCTCCTTAAAGAATTTCGCCCACGAAATTAATAAAGGAAAAACAGGACTTAACGTAAAACAGTACCTGAGCGGAATAATTCCGGGTACTCCACCAGCATAGTCTGCTTCCGTTCCCAAGAGAGCTCCTCTTGCCCGCAATTATCCCACTGGACCTTAACCATCCGGATCTCCTTTTTACGGAGTCTCTTGACCTCAACATCTTCGATACGAATGGGCTTGACCCTAGTCGTCAACCCCTCGTCCACCGGCACTTAATCAGCCGCGATCACCTGCGAAGGCTCTTGCACCGCCTTCCGCAACACTGAAATGTGGAACACATCATGTAATCCACTTAATTCCTCCGATAGCCTCAAACAGTATGCCACTTCGCCGACTCGCTCCAGAACCTCAAAAGGTCCAAGGTATCTTGGGCTCAGCTTCTTCAAGCGTCTCACCCGCGAAACCCCCTTGAATGGCTTCACTTTAAGATATATCCAATCGCCTACCGTGAACTCCACGTTCCGGTGCTTGGCATTGTAATACTTCGCTTGCCGGTCCTGAGCGATCAACAAGCGCTCCCGAATGATCCGCACTAACGAGGTAGCACTCTCCACCTCCTGCTTCTTGTACAACCTTGCCTCACCCGTTTCAAGGCACGATAACGGCGTGCGACACTTCCTACCATACAGGGCCTCGAAGGGCGCCATTTGTATACTTGCTTGGTAGTTGTTGTTGTACGCGAACTCCACCAAATACAGGTGGTCTTCCCAATGCTTACCGAAATCCAGAACACACATGCGTAGCATGTCCTCCATCGTTCTATTGACCCTCTCGGTCTGCCCATCCGTCTGCGGATGGAAAGCTGTGCTGAACTTTAACTTTGTCCCCAGCATCTGCTGCACCAACCTCCAATCATTTGACGTGAACCGCCCATCGCGATCACTCACGATGCTATGGGGCACACCATGCAGCCTAACAATATTGTCCACGTATAGCTTCGCCAGCTTCTCCACCGAGTCATCCTTCCTATGCGGAATGAAATGCAACACCTTTGTTAGCCGGTCTACGATCACCCAGATGGCGTTGTTCCCTTTCTGTGACCTTGGCAACCCGTGCACAAAGTCCATAGATATATCGTCGAATTTTCACTCCGGTATAGGCAAGGACTTCAGAAATCCTCCCGGCTTTTGGCACTCCGCCTTCACCAAGGCGCACGTTTGGCATTTAGCCACGTACAACGCCACATCTTTCTTAAGCCCCGGCCACCAAAACAGCTTCTTGAGATCACGATACATCTTCGTGCTCCCTGGGTGGATTGATTACTTGGTGTGATGAGCCTCGTACATCAACTCCGCCCGGAGGTTACCCCCACTCGGGACGCACAACCGATGATCCTTCCTTAATAAACCATCTTCCACCGAGAACTGGGAATTTGACCCATCCAGAGCGGCCTCCATAAGCTCCTTCATGGAGTCATCTAACTCCAATGCCTACCGAACCCGGTCAGCCGGGTCATGCTGCACCTCTGTCCAGTTTAACATTGCTTTGGCGCTCGTATGCTTGTCAACGCAACAGATCTCAAGCTCCTCCAACTCCCGTACTAGCCGCTCATCATGCACTGACAACCAGTTGGCTCGGGCGGGAGCCCTGCGGCTCAGCGCATCCGCAACTGCGTTGCCCTTCCCGGGTACATAATGTATTTTGAAGGTGTAGTCCCCCAGGAACTCTATCCACCTCCTCTGCCTCATATTAAGGTCCTTTTGATCCAATAAGTATTTTAGGCTCTTGTGATCGGTGTATATATCGACCCTTACGCCGTAAAGGTAGTGCCTCCACAACTTGAGTGCAAATATCATGGCCGCCAACTCCAAGTCGTGCACCGGATAATTTCTTTCATGCACCTTCAACTGACGCGATCCATACGCTATCACGCTCCCATGCTGCAACAACACGCAGCCCAAGCCACTACCTGAAGCGTCGCTATACACCTCGAAGCCCTCGGTCCCACTCGGCGAACTAAGCACTGGCGCCGTGGTCAACCGCCTCTTCAGCTCCTCAAAAGCTTGCACGCACTCTTGCGTCCACAAGAATCTCTGATCTTTCCTTGTCAACTTCGTGAGAGGTAGCGCTATCTGCGAGAAGTTCTCTACGAAGCGCCTGTAATATCCGGCAAGCCCGAGAAAACTACGGACTTCCGCGACAGAAGACAACGCAGGCCACTCCCGTATCGCAACGATCTTCGCCGGATCCACCGCTATACCTTCCCCACTAACAATATGACCAAGGAACGCTACCGAGGGTAGCCAGAACTCGCACTTGGAGAACTTCGCATACAGCTCATTCCTCCTCAAAGTCTCCAACACCAAATGCAAGTGCTTGAAGTGATCTTCTTCGCACTGCGAGTACACCAATATATCGTCAATAAAGACGATCACAAAGCGATCCAGGAAATCTCGGAACGTCCTGTTCATCAAGTCCATAAATACTGATGGCGCATTCGTCAGTCCAAACGGCATGACCGTGAACTCGAAATGTCCATACCTCGTACTGAACGCCATCTTCGGGATATCACACTCCCTGATCCTTAGTTGATAGTACCCCGACTTCAAGTCCAACTTGGAGTATACCGACGATCCGACTAACTGATCAAAGAGATCATCAATCCTCGGGATCGGGTACTTATTCTTCTCCATCAGCTTGTTCAACTCTCTGTAGTCGATACACAGCCGCATACTCCCGTCCTTCTTCTTAACGAAGAGGACCGGTGCGCTCCAAGGCGACGAGCTTGGACGCACATACCCTTGCTCCATCAGCTCCTCTAGCTGAACTTTCAACTCCGCCATCTCCTTAGGCGCTAACCTATACGGAGCACGTGACACCGGTTTGGCCCCCGGCACGAGCTCGATGGTGAAATCAATCTCTCACTGCGGTGGGGCTCCAGGAAGGCTATCCGGGAACACATCTGGGTACTCGCATACCACGGGGATCTCATCCAAAGTGGACTTTGGCTCCACAGCCCCAACTACTGCGACGAACAGCTCTGCACCAGCACGAACTGCCTTTACCACCTGAAGAGCAGACATCAGCGTCTTGCTCAACCCCTTGAGTCCCTCGAATGTTGTCCCCCGCCCAACACCCAGCTTGACCTCCTTCCGGTCGCAGTCAATCCAAGCTTTCTGCTCTAACAGCCAATCCATTCCAAATATAACGTCGAACTCTACTAACGGCAGCAATGACGCTAGCAAGTCGAACTCTTGGCTCCCAATGTGAACCTTTACGGCGCACACTCTATCCGCACGCATCGAGCACCCGTTCGGTAGCAGCACATCCAACTTGTCCTTCGCCATCGAAGAAGGGACTCCGATGCGCAATATGAAACTTTCGGACAAGAAGGAATGTGAAGCCCCCGTGTCGAACAGTGCCCGTGTCGGACTATCACTAATCACAACAAAGCATATACCAACAATATTAGGCTAACAAGCAATAGATAACGGTATTAAAGCTAACTTGCTATAAATTAACTCATACATGTCACCACATCCGCTTGCTTGATGGCCTCCTGCTGGCCCAAGTTATAGACTCTAGGCTGAGTCGGAGCATAGTGGGATGCGGTTGACTCCACCACCTTGCCCTTCTCTTCGTAAGTAGTTCCTTGCTTTCTCTCGGACTTTAAGCGTCCGCTCCAGCAATCGCGGACAAAGTGCCCCGTCTTTCCACACGTGAAACAAGCGCCCGGGGTTCGATTGGTAGTTGCCCCCGAGGCACCTGAAGAAGCTGGACCCGACGTCTTAGCTTTCTTATAGAATCTGCGGTAGCCCAACTTCGACGTAGTCGGTGCCTTGAACTTTGCTTTCTTACTACTGGATTCCTTCTTCGCTTGGACATTCTTCATGTCCTTCTCCAAGGACCGGGCCGAACTGACCAGGGTCATGAAACCCTGCGCCTTGGGCCCCTACAGTAGCAACCTTAACTCGTCTCTTAGCCCTTCATAGAAGCGGCTCGTCTTGCGCTCCTCGTCTGCGAAGGAAGCGCCAGCATATCTCCCCAACCGAGTAAACTCATGGAGGTACTCATCAACGGTGCAATCCCCTTGCACCAACTTCTGAAATTCGCTTTCTAGCACAATTCTCTGCGCCGAGGGGAGGTATCGAGCCATGAATAGTCTCACAAACTCCTCCATCGAAACTTCGGCCAACGGCCTTCCCCGCAACTGATGTAGCTCTAGGCCTTCCCACCATAGTCTTGCGTCCCCATCCAAAAGGAACGTCGCTATAGTGGTCTTCTGCCACTCTTCCGTTTCCGTCGCAGTCATCACCCTGTTGACCCTTGAGAGCCAATCCTCTGCTTGGGTCGGGGTTTCTGCCCCCGTGAATACCGGTGGATGAAAGCCCATCACGTGCTTCAGTTGTCTTTCAGTTGCTCTTCGAGGCAACTCTGGCTCCAAAACTACTTGCTCAACCCTCCTTTGCTCTGCCGTCTGAAGCGGTACTTGCTCCACAGCAGGAGCAGGCTGCTGCACCTGCCTTGCAGGCTGCGCATTGATCATTGTCATGACCGCTTCTGCCACCAACCTAATGGTCTCGGCAGACGGAGGTGTTGCAGGCGCATCGCTTGGCGCACTGCTCGCCTCAGAACCTGGCCGTTCAGACGGCCCAACACCACTTCTGGTCACCTATAATCGTGCATAACACCGATAAGCGACCAAAGATTACTACAAACAGCAATTATAGGAACACGCAGGTTCCTCAAACATGTATATTTTCATTCCTAAGTGGACATTCATGGGTTCTTTTCATGTTATAACGATGACGCACACATGTGCTCACCACCCCTTAAAGTGAATTCGTCCACGAATTCATTTAAGCTTGACCAAAACCAGAAGTCTGATACCAATTTGTAACACCCCTATCCGTCGCATAGCATATAGCAGTAGGTCCGGCCGGGGCCCGACGCCATATACTACAGACAGACCGGTTGGTTACGCGTTGAAACCATTCAACCAATCATGTCGTCCTACACAATACCTAGCGGAAGCAATTTATTAGGTTGCAAAAGAAATAAGAACCCAGCCACAACAGCATGAATGTCCATTACAAACTCAGGAATGTATACATACACCAAAAGAGAAATGGCCTTAAGGCCTTACACTGTTCACTTAACAAAAGTAGTGTTTTCATACTTCGGCTCGCAGGCCGGCCATACATGAAAAACGAGAAAGAAACATAAGCAATTAGGCCTTCGAGGGCCAGCACAGCAACAAGGGCTTTAGCCCGCTATTTCCCGCTCTGCTCCGCAGCACCTGCAAGCCACAAACCACCGCCCGGTGGCAAACAATAGCAACGGTCAGCAATACTGACCAAATTATAACGATCCCGCCCCCACACTCGGGGCGGCAATGCTCTTTCCCTGCACTTTATTAGCATAGGCAATTATATAAGGTATTTGCACTTCACCATAGGCGTGGGCTCGCACGGCCACACACCCCGTGCACTCAGGGCACATTCTCGGTGAACCGACCAACGTCACGTCAATTCAATCCATAGACGTTCCCAATCCACCACCGCCTCTTGGACGGTCATCCATATGAGCATTTTGCCTTCCTGGCCTTGGTCATGACAATTTAAGCCATAGACCGCCGAAGACCCTCATCCATGCCAACGGTCCTACCGAACGACATAGACCGGGTACGGTTCCACCTGACCCATGCTCACACAGCAACGACAATTTAAGCCATATGCGCAGGCCAAGACTCACCGAGTCCCGTTTCCACCATAATAATCACATAACCCGGTTATGTTCACGTTGGCTCCCCAGCCACCGTGTTGGCAAAACCCGCTTTTGCCCAGTTTTCCGGGTGCACCTTGGAGTTAATCTCCAAGGCTCCTTGATGCAATCTACCACGTAGAAAACCCGAAAAACGCCCAAACACCCGGAGTCTTCCCCGGTTCATATGCAATGCAACATCACCGATCCGGCTCTACTTGTCCGGATAGGCTTCACACACAATGCCTATGTCCGTTTTCGCATACGGACTCTGCACAAAGGGGACTTTACATATCTACCCCAAGGAACGCTCCAACTCTTCGCTCACTCGTGAGAGAGGGCTTCCTATGCAAAGGAAAAGAGGGCTTCACATGCCCAAGGATGAGAAATCGTTACCCTTGCGCTCTTCCGTGGCGCCATGAAAATCTATGCGGATGAAAAGCACCGCAATCTCCTTGCCTCCGCGGATCCGAAGACGGCTCGCGATTTGGAGCTCCGAATCTCCACCGGCCACCGGAGTTGACCTCCTTCTTCCTCCTCCAAGCTCTCCCTTCTCTCTAGATTTTAGAGAGAGAGTACCCAAGAGAAATAAGGGTTTCAAAACCCTATTCCCGGCTAAAACCACCCAGGAGCAGCCCCCTACCGTCGGATCCAAAGCCAAGGAAACGAACGGCCAGGATTAGATCTGAAATCACAAAAACTGGGCTGAACACGGGTTCACACACGGCCGTGTGCCTGGCCGTGTAGCTCATTCGCCGTCTCGACCAAAATTGAAAACCAGCAACACGGCATGTGACACGGCCTCTGACACGCCCGTGTCACCTGCGACATGCCCGTGTCGGGACCCGTGTCACGCCCCCCGTGTGCAATCGGCCAACAATTCGCAGTCAGAGAGGTATACGGCTTGGTGACACGGCATCAGACACGCCCGTGTCAAACTAGACAAGCCCGTGTTCGTGCCCGTGTACCCCACCGTACAGCCCAGGTGTGACACGGCCTGGGACACGCCCGTGTCCTAGGCCGTGTTCCTCTACACAACCAACGTCGACCTGAACTGGTCGACTACACGGCCAGCTCGATGGCCCGAGCTCGACACGCCCGACACGGCCTCCGACACGCCCGTGTCGGGGCCCGTGTCAACTGCACCAAAACTTCGTCTTGGCCAAAAGTGATCCCCGTCGCTCCTACAACATTTTGGGGTGTTACAGGGGAAGAGTTTGTTAGTCTTCCGGGTATGCGGTGGGACCTCCATGCTGAGACCTTGGGTCTGTCTCTTATGTTCCTAGTCTAGTGCCTAGATCGTTCGCTTGAGGGTAGTAGGTGCGCAGTCACCCCTCTTTTTGGATCCCGAACTTCACAGAGGTCATTTTTGGCTTCACCAGCACCAGCAAATTTAGAAGTCCTAGTTAAACCTGTTCAAGAACGACGAAAGTGATATTCGATTTATCAAAATTTATTATGTTGGCATATGCATACTATGTCGTGGAACTTAAACAAATGAGGGTTTAGAGATTTGCCTCCCTCAATAGTGAGGAGAGAAGAGACTATAATGTGGAAATCTGGAATTGACGACACTTTGGCTAGATAAACACTAAATAAAAGAGGGTTTTGAGCGATCTCGTCGATTTGTTCGATGTGTGATGTAAGAAATCACAAATACAATGCAGTTAGTCGATTATAAGAGGGGCAGAAGGTTGGATCATAAAATGTACATAACTTGAAGCGTTAAATTTGCAAAAAAAAATCAAGAAAATCTGAATAAAGGGGGAAAAGAGGAGTTCTTTACCCAAAGAAGTCAAATACGAGCTAAAAATCCGAGTAAAGGGGGAATCGAGCAAACCATAGGTGTGCCACTTGCAACCACCGACCAAAATGAAGAGGAAGAGGGTTAGAGGTGGTTGTCGGTCCTTGAAGAGGAGGTAAAAGAGTTGTTGTTGCCCTTGGAGGAGAGGAAAAGAGGCTGTCGGCCAAGAGGAGATAGGGGAGTGGCTGCCAGCTTGGGGAGGAAAGAGTTGTTGGCTAGAGAAGAGGAGAAGGGCTGGCCTTTGGAGAAGGAGGAAGCAGGAGGGGTCGGAGATGAGAAGGGAGTCGCGGCTGGAGGTGGAATCGAGAGCGGAGGGATCAGATTTTGCTGAAATGGGAGCAGGGGAAGTAGCAGGAGGCGCGTGTGTGCAGTATGGGGGATCCTAGCACCGAAAAAGAGATAAAAATGTATTCGGAGGGGGGTGGGGGTGGGGGGCAATGACTAAGAATTAGAGGAAAAATTTCTTTGATAATTACAAAATTGTCATTACATATGTTAGATTTAAGAATCCCCTATTTAAAATGAGTTGTTACAATTTTCAGCAGGTTCACGTTATGGGTGACTCTAAAATTGTAATGGAAAGCTTACGTAACAAATGTTTCACCCCGTAAAAACTTTGGAAATATGGTGATTTCGTCGTTCAAATGGTTGGCACTATGCGGATCTCCTGTTTACACATTCATCGTGAAGGTAATCGGGTGGCGAACGCCATGTCTAAATTTGGATTGGCTCGTGGCACTAGTTGTGACTTCTTGCATGATTTTATGCCTAACTCTATTCGCAAATTTATCACGAATTATGCTAGTTGTTGTCTGAATTTTAGAGTCATCACTCTTATCGTGAGCTGTTTAGATTTTGGGTAATTGTATCTTCAATGGTTTGGGTTTGCTCCCTCACCGATTGTATCCTCTCTTTTTATGCTGCATTTGGCGTGGCTTATCGCGACTTATTTTCTCCGGTGAGGTTACACAAAAATGTCATTGTAATACCAAAATCTTATGCCTCAAACTAGTTACTTTTTTGTAACATTTGTGATACTAAACATACATTCTATGACAATGACATTTTTGTTCAACCTCACTGGAGCAAATAAGCTGCGATAAGCCACGGCAAACGCAGCCTTAATATATAAATTATAGTCTCATTGTGTTTAGTGTTCACTAGACCCAATGATCCATTTCCCCAAAAAATGTGTTAAGATGACATGTCCTTAAATAGAATCCAAATACTACCATTCAATACATAGCTTAGAGAATAATCAAGACAATAAATTAAATTCCTGACTGCCTAAGAGGACAAAATAAAAAGGCGTAAGTGAATCATCATATCCTAATAATAAAATATGAGGTTTGTGAATCTAGTTGACGGGATTTAGGCAGCAAACGTGGTAGTTATGATCCATCATTCGTGAATACACAATCTCACCTGAGAAACTTCATCCACTCTTATGTTCAAAATTAGTTTTCTTTTTTAATGGCGGTCATGACCGTTGCCATGCTAAACATACATTCTATGGCAGTGGCGTGTTTGTCCATACTCACTGGAACAAAAAAAACGCCCCAAACGAACCCTAAAGAAAATGAAGGGTCAAATATCAAATTAACTAAAACACAACTATTTAAGGGTAGCAAAAAATAAAAGCAATAATGTACTACTAGTGGATAAATATGAGTGTCTTATAGTTAAGAGTCTTTATATAATCTTCTGATTTTTTTTTTAAAAAAGACAACAATACTTAGATCATTTGGGGATTTTGGTTCCGTTTGGGGAGACTTATATTCACCTGCCAAGCGGTTACGACCGCATGAACCATACCTTATTTAAGGTCTGGTTCATGCGTTCATAACCGATTGACCTGTGAAAATAAGTCCCTCCAATGTTTCTGAGTTATTAATCGACTAATGGAATGTATTTCAAGCGACTTTGGCTTAGTTTGGCGGGGTGGTCGGACTTCTGTGGAAATCACCGCACCGCCCGACCGCTGCCACGGTTCCCGCGATGCGGTTGATTTCTGCGGAAATCCCAAACCGGGGCGGAGCCCCACCGTGCGACCGCTTGCATTTTTGAAATGCGCAGACACGGCGGGATGGTGAGGTACGTGTGAATGACGCGTATTTGCCCCGTAAAACGAAGCCTTTAAAAAGGACTTTGAAAGAGTCACTCATTGAAGCATCGACTCTAATTATGTAAGTTTGAGTTAAAATTAGTATGCGAAAGTAAATGTGTGTGATTAATAAAAGGATATCCGCCTTTCCTAAATTACCAACTCGCTTAGTAAAGGAAGCAAGCTCGTCAGAAGAGCACATAAGTCTGCCATGCCAAGAACTTTCCTTCTCTCACCTCACCAAGTGTAACTGGTAGCGGCCCGTCGCCCTCGCTTTCACCAGGAAAGCTCTGTAATAAACTATGGAATAGTGGAAATTAGGTCAGCACCGAAACAAACGCGTGGATATTTACTTCGATTGTGAATTTTCGACGTAATCAAATCTCTCTCTCTCTAACGACCCAGTGAAATTTTGACTGTTTGCATATTCGACCGCTCGGCGGACTAAGATGGTTCGGAAGGCCCAGTCTACCAGGAGTCTCGAGCAATCCGCAATAAGCCTAACAGCTGTCCATGATACCAGAGAAAATGTCTTATTATAATTATTATAGAAGAAAATGTTGTTCCGACAGTACATGAAGTAAAACATAAAACCCGGAATAATAATAAATACGATAAACCTCCAAGAACACAAGAGCTTGATGTAGATCGGGCTCAGGTAGCATGCGGTGCAGTCACGAATGTTATGGCAAATTCCAAACAAAAATGAAAAAAGCCTACTCCGGAGTATAACATATATTTATTTTTGTAATGACATAAGTTGTAACCAATGAAATGTGTAATTATTTTTATTTTATGCATGAGATTCATGATTTAGAAGAATTCAAGTTTAGTTGCAAGTCTTATCAAAGATTCAAAATTTCTGCCCCCAGTCTCTAAGGGGCGGCTCTTTCGAACCCTCACTCTTGAGTCAGTGAGTTCATGCTTGTTATGGCCGGTCATTTGTTCCCATTACAAATTCAAGAGGGAACCCAAGTCAGGGAGTTAAATCAAGTAAACACTACTTTTTAATGATTATTTATGATATTAATGAATTAAATGACTTAGTTTAAAGATTTATAATGCATTACATCATGTTATTAATTTGACAATTCAGGTGTTTCAAAGAAAAATTTATAAACATAATAGAAGCTGCAAGAAACTAATTTCAAATTTTTCAAGCGAGGGTGATTTATTTACTTGCCTTAAATGAGGCTGAATGTGACAGTGACGGCAAAACTGCACCAACAAATTTAGAAGTCCTAGTTAAACCTGTTCAAGAACGACGAAAGTGATATTCGATTTATTAAAATTTATTATGTTGGCATACATATATTATGTCGTGGAACTTAAACAAATGAGGGTTTAGAGATTTGCCTCCCTAAATAGTGAAGAGAGAAGAGACTACCACGAGGAAATCTGGAATTGACAGCACTTTGGCTAGATAAACCCTAAATCAAAAAGGGTTTTGAGCGATCTTGTCAATTAGTTTGATGTGTGGTGTCAGAAATCACAAATACAACACAGTTAGTCGATTATAAGTGGGCCAGAAGCTTGGATCACAAAATATACATAACTTTAAGCGCAAAATTTGTAAAATAATTTCAAGAAAATCTGAATAACTTGAAGCGCAAAATTTGCCTAGAGGAGGAGACGGGGGAGTGGCTGCCAGTTTGGGGAGGCAAGAGTTATCGGCTAGAGATGAGGAGAGGTGCCAGCCTTTGGAGAAGGAGGAAGCAGGAGGGGTCGGCGGCGAGAAGGGAGTCGCGGCTGGAAATGGAATCGAGAGTGGCAGGATCAGATTTTGCTGAAATGGGAGCAGGAGAAGTAACAGGAGGCGTGCGCAGTATCGGGGATCCTAGCACCAAAAAAGAAATAAAAATGTATTCGGAGTGGGGGGGGGGGGCAACGACTAAGAATTAGATAAAAAATTTCTTTGGTAATTACAAAATCTTCATTACATAAGTTAAATTTAAGAATCCTCTATTTAAAATGAGTTGTTACAATTTTCAGCAGGTTCACGTTATGGGAGACTCTAAAATTGTAATAGAAAGCTTACGTAACAAATATTTCACCCCGTGAAAACTTGGGAATATGGTGATTCGATCCTTCAAATGGTTAGCACTATGCGAATATCCAGTTTGCACATTCATCGTGAAGGTTATCGGGATTGGCTCGTGGCATTAGTTGTGACTTCTCGCATGATTTTATGCCTAATTCTATTCACAAATTTATCACGAATTATGTTAGTGGTTGTTTGAATTTTTGAGTCATCACTCTAACTGTGAGCTGTTTAGATTTTGGGTAATTGTATCTTCAATGGTTTGGGTTTGCTCCCTCACCGATTGTATCCTCTCTTTTTAGGTTGCGTTTGACATGACTTATCGTGACTTATTTTCTCCGGTGAGGTTGCACAAAAATGTCATTGTCATACCAAAATCTTATGCCTCAAACTAGTTTCTTTTTTGTAACATACTAAACATACATTCTATGACAATGACATTTTTGTCCAACCTCACTGGAGCAAATAAGCTGCGATAAGCCACGAAAAACGCAGCCTTAATATATCAATTATAGTCTCATTGTATTTTGTTTTCACTAGACCCAATGATCCATTTCCCCAAAAAATGTGTTAAGATGACATGTCCTTAAATAAAATCCAAATACTATCATTCAATATATAGCTTAGAGAATAATCAAGACAATAAAATAAATTTCTGACTGCCTAAGAGGACAAAATAAAAAGCCGTAAGTGAATCATCACATCCTAATAATAAAATAAGAGGTTTGTGAATCTAGTTGACGGGATTTAGGAAGCAAACGAGGTAGTTATGAGCCATCGTTCGTGAATACCCAATCTCACCTAAGAAACTTAATCCACTCTTATGTTCAAAATTAGTTCTCTTTTTTAATGGCGGTCATGACTGTTACCATGATAAACATACATTCTATGGCGGTGGCGTGTTTGTCTATACTCACCGGAACAAAAAAAATTACCCCAAACGAACCCTAAAGAAAATGAAGGGTAAATATCAAATTAACTAAAACATAACTATTTAAGGGTAGCAAAAAATAAAATCAATAATTTACTACTAGTGGGTAAATTTGAGAGTCTTTTAATTAAGAGTCTTTATATAATCTTCCGATTTTTTTAAAAAAGTCAACAATACTTAGACCATTTGGAGATTTTGGTTCTGTTTGGGGGATTTATTTTCATCGGTCAAGCGGTTACGACCTGTGAAAATAAGTCCCTCCAAGGTTTTTGAGTTATTATTTGACCAATGGAATGTATTTCAAGCGACTTTGACTTAGTTTGGCGGGGTGGTCGGGCTTCTGCGGAAATCACCGCACCGCCAGACCGCCGCCGCGGTTCCCACAATGCAGTTGATTTCCGCGGAATCCTTAACCGGGGCGGAGCCCCACCGTGCGACCGCATGCATTTCTGAAATGCACAGACACGGCGGGACGGTGAGGTACGATCGACTGACACGTATTTGCCCCGTAAAACGAAACCTTTAAAAAGTACTTTGAAAGAGTCACTCATTGAAGCATCGACTCTAATTATGTAAGTTCGAGTTAAAATTAGTAAGCGGGAGTAAAGGTGTGTGATTAATAAAAGGAAATCCGCCTTTCCTAAATTACCAACTCGCGTAGTAAAGGGAGCAAGCTCGCCAGAAGTGCGCAGAAGCCTGCCACGCCAAGAACTTTCCTCGTCTCACCTGACCAAGTGTAACTAGTAGCGGCCCGTCGCCCTCGCTTTCACCTTGAAAGCTCTGTAATAAACTCTGAAATAGTGGAAGTTAGGTCGGCACCGAACCGAACGCGTGGATTTTTACTCCGATTGTGGGTTTTCGACGTAATCTCTCTCTCTCTCTCTCACGACCCAATGAAACTTTGATTGTTTGCATGCTCGACCGCTTGGCACGCTAAGACGGTTCGAAAGGCCCAGTCTACAAGGAGTCTCGAGCAATCCGCAACAAGCCTAGCAGTTGTCCATGATACAAGAAAAAATGTCTGATTATAATTATTACAGAAGAAAATGTTGTTCCGACAGTACATGAAGTAAAACATTAAACCTGACACAATAATAAATACGATAAACCTCCAAAAACACAGGAGCTTGATGTAAATCGGGCTCAGGTTGCATGCGGCGCAGTCATGTATGTTAAGGCAAATTCAAAAAAAAAGAACCTACTCCGGAGTATAACATATATTTGTTTTTGTAATGACATTAGTTGTAACCAAACAAATGTGTAATTATTTTTATTTTATGCATGAGATTCATGATTTAGAAGAATTAAAGTTCAGTTGCAAGTCTTATCAGAGATTAAAAATTTCTGCTCGCGATCTCTAAGGGGAGGCTTTTTCGAACCCTCACTCTTGAGCCAGTGAGTTCATGCTTGTTATGGCTGGTCATTTGTTCCCATTACGAATTCAAGAGGGAACTCAAGTCAAGGAGTTACATCAATTAAACACTACTTTTTAATGATTATTTATGATATTAATAAATTAACTTAGTTTAAAGATTTATAATGTATTACATCATGTTATTAATTTGACGATTCAGATGTTTCAAAAAAAAAATTATAAACATAATAGAAGGTGCAACAAACTAAATTCATTGTTTTCAAGCGAGAGGGATTTCTTTACTTGCCTTAAGTGAGGCTGAATCTGACAGTGGCGGCAAAACTGCACCAGCAAATTTAGAAGTCCTAGTTAAACCTGTTCTGTAACGTTTCGATTCGCTCTAGCCCTTTGTGTGTATTTTTGGTGTTAGGAGAGCTAGTGTAGGCTCAAGGGGGTGCAGGCGATCAGGTGCGCACTCGCGAGGAATAAGGAAATAAGTTGAAAACTTTTGTTGAGCTTGAAACGGGTAGGGACACGGGCGTGTCCCTACCCGTGTTCAGTGTCATTGAGTGACTATGGTGCTGAGTGATTCTGAAATGGCATTGAGTGGTGTGTCCCGAGAAGGACACGGGTAGGGACACGAGCGTGTCCCTACCCGTGTTACGTGGCGTTTAGTGGTGTGTCCCGAGAAGGACACGGGCGTGTCCCTACCCGTGTTCAGTAGCGTTGAGTGCCATTGCTTTGAGTCTGTCCAGAGAAGGACACGGGTAGAGACACGGGCGTGTCCCTACCCGTGTGCTCCAAGGCAAGCAAGACGAGAAGTGTCCCGACCAGGACACGGGTATTGATACGGACATAACCACGGTCGTGTCACCTGGACACGGGTATCGACACGGGCATGTCAGTACCCGTGTATGAGTATGAAACGCCAGTAAAACCGCTGATGACGTTTCGCCAGGACTGAACACGGGTAAGGACACGGCCGTGTACCTACCCGTGTCACTTCTGTATAAAAAGGAAAAGTGAAACCCTGGTAATCTCATTTTTCTCAAAAACCCTATTTTTCTGGTGGGAGATTTCTGGAGGAGGAGATCTTGCTAGAGCAAACCTTGAAGGAGGAGAAACGCCACCGCCGTCAAAGAAAAAGCGATGCCGCCAAGGAGGATGACAAGATCCATGGTCGAAAATAGTGGTACTGCTGGAAATGAGGTGAGCTTCCTCCCCTCTCCCTTGGTGCTAGATCTGTAGATATTTAGGTGAGATGTCGACTCAAGAGAGTCTAGATATGGGAGATGGTGATTTCTCTAGGAAAGGCCACGCTAGAATTTGTGTTCTAAAATTTAGTCATCTTCAACCACCCCCTTTCTTCAAAGTGATGATGGGGGTGGATTCGTGAAGAGGGATGGCCTTGAGAGGGTGAATAAGTGTGGAGGAACGTCTGGTTGCGATTTGGGGAGATCAGATTGAGGAGGAAGATGAACCGATGTCGTTCATTCCGCTTCAAGATGCGTGCAGAAATCTGTGTTCTACACGCAACGACCTTCTTGGCTATTTTCAGGCAAGAAATGGTCAGATCTGGGCTTTTGACTAAACACGAAAGTTGTAGCCCTTGCAATTACCTTTCCAGAGAGTGGTTACACGCCTTCGGGTGAAGCCTGTAGCCACGGGAATGTCTTATCGAAGTAAGGGTTGTAGACTAAGCGCACAGAAATCGTATTCTATACGTTACAGGCTTTGGAGCCAATTTCATGCGGGATACAGTCTGATCTGGGTTGCAGACTGAACATGAAATTTGTAGCCCATGGAAAGACCCTTCCATTGAGGGGTTACCCGCACTCACCGGATTCCTGTAGCCACAGGAATCTTCGGTTGAAGTTGCTGTCCAGATTTATTCTGCACTCAAATTCTGGGTAGTGTATGGCATGAGTTTAGATTCGGTGGAATTAATGTTGCAATCTAACTCGAGGTTCGAGTGAACTCTTTTATGTTAACCATCATAGTGCTATGAAGGTTGAAGTCTATTAATTAGAATTCATATAGCGAGTTGTGAAGCAAGCTTAATGATTTGATGGAAAGTGGTAGACTATCACTTATGCGCATCATATTTATATTATGTTGAGATGAGTAAAGTTGGACGGTTGGGCTTGGTCCTCGGTGTTCATGTCCTGGGGCTCCTTTCGTGTTAGGTGGAATTGTATGTGGTGTGAGTCAACACGCGGTTTCATAATCCTGGGTTAAGGATAGTGTGGCAGGTCTACGAGCTCGCCAATCATCACACCGATGGGAGTTGATAGATAGACTTTGGGCGGTTGGGCTTGGTCCTCGGTGTTCACATCCCGGGGCTCCTTCCGTGCCAGGTGAACGGTTGGGCTTGGTCCTCGTGCTTACTTTCAAGGCTCCTTCCGGGTCACATCATAGGCAAGTTCGGGGCTAGGATCTTGGTGCACATCTACCCGAGATACCCGCTGGGCCGTAGTACGCAAGTGAGCTCCGCTATTGTGTTCCTAGCATTGAGGGGTATGGAGGCCTAAGTGAGGTAGTGTGGATACCCAATTAGTAGTAGAAGTGTCCGTTCTATTTTCACCGTCGTGCCACGACGGATGATGCCTGAGAGGTTAGCTACCTGCTCGAAAAGTGGGAACTACAAGTCTGTGTTGACATAACAACTACATGTGTGTGATAATGGGTGTGTCATTGCATTGCATACATTCTATTGCACTTCATTACATACACAAGATCCTCATCGTATAAGTTTGTATGGGCACTCCTATACGATGAGTTACTTACTGTTGAACGATCCTCAACTTATAAGTTTGTATGAGCATTCATATAAGTTGAGTTACCTTCTATTATATCATTACTCATATGTTGTTATAGATGGTAGAAATGCTAGAACTACATGTTACTTGTTTATACACTGCTTTATACATATAATGTCAATACCACTTGCTTGTACTTTTGCCTAACTTATATATTTTGTACCTTGTCCTTTTCTCTGCCCGGTGCCGAGGATTCGTCGGGGGAGCGGATGTGAAGCCACTTAGTTTTTATGACTAACGATTGATACGTCTTCTTTTTAGGAGGAAACCCCACAGATGGAGCAGCAACAGATTATGGAGCCGGACAGCCAGGACAGGACGACAGGGCCAGAAGGGACGGTGTCGTCGCTACCGTCTCTTATAGATGTGAGTGTGTGAGAGTCTTATTGTAGCCCCTTTGGGGAAACTTTGTAGCTGTACTCTGATTCAGCAGAAGCATGTTTTAGCTTCTCTATTGTTGTACTTTTGGACTTATAGCTATGTGTGGATTTGACTTCTTCAAATTATTATGGTTGGGTTGTCATATATATTGATATTGGTTGTAGCCGGGAGAATAGGAGTCTTGTGGTATAGGCTAGCCTGAGTGTTAATGCTACCCCAAGGCGGCTGTTCTGGACATACGACTCCTCTCGTGGCGTGTTTTGTGTTCCGGGAGGGGGGTCTTACAAATGGTATCAGTTTGCCACGATCCTCAACTAAAGATGTCATTCAACAATGGGCCACTCCTGTTCGACTAGTCAGTTTGGGGACAAACTGACTTAGCAGAAGCAGTAGTGTGCCCATATGTAATTCACACTAAGTTTGTCCAACTCTGACCTTAAGATTAGCCAACTTGACCGTAAGTTTGCATTCTACGTATAGATTCCAGTGCATGTTGAGTCGTTGGGGGCACTCCTGCCCCTCCCATACCCACTCAGTTCCAACAGTCTGAGTTGGGGTAGACGCTCACCGCCATCTTGGATACTTTTAGGGCACAGTAGCCTCCGGTGCTATATAGGCCCCGGGCTCTAACTGGCTGAGTGCCTTCCGGGCTCTCTCCCCTCTCACTTACCTTGGGACGGAGTCAGCCGTGCGCACGGAGGAATGGCTTGACATAGTACAGGAGTTATTGGCTGGTATCCGTTGTCCAACCAACATGGCTATATCACTGGCGGTGTCCATCTTGGAGCTACATGCTAAGAGGTGGTGGAAGTCACTCATGGGCTCCACCTTCCAAGGCCGAGTCTATACAGAGATAAGTTGGAGCGAATTCTCGGATGTTTTCTTGGAGCACTTCATTCCTTCATCCGCTCAAGATGAACTTGAGGACAGGTTCCTTCTACTGAAACAAGGATCGAAGACGGTTATGGAATACCAGCGAGAGTTCCAACATCTCGCAAGGTTCGCGGACTCATACGAGTTAGATGATAGAGGTTACACCAAGAGTTTCTATAAAGGGCTGTGAGATTCCTTAAGGCAGGCCCTTTTGTTTATAGCGGATGCTAGCTTTGCGGAGATTATCGATATGGCAAAAAGATTGGAGGCGGGCCACTAGGGTAGTGGTAAGAGACCTACAGAGGGCGTTATGGAAGCTGGCCCGAGAAATAGGAGACAGGACTTTAGAAGAGGAAGAGGATATCAAAGAGGTGGAGGGCATGTCCACCGAAACTATAGGGTGGAGCATCCGGTTCCGCAACCGCTCGCGTTGCCTCCACCGCCGCAGCCTCAGCAATTTCAGTAACTCGAGAGGCGTACTGGGCTGGTGTGTTTTGAATGCAACCAACCGGGTCACATTCGATGCTATTGCCCGCAATTGTTTGGGAACGCCCCTCCCGATCTCCCTCCGACGGCCCCTCGAGGGAGGGGTTACATGCGTGGTCGAGGACGAGGGCCGCGAGGAGGTAACCCTGGCCCTGCCCGGGATCAAGTCTACGTGTTAGACGTGGCGCAAGAATGGAATCCCCAGAATGTTATTGCAGGCACGTGTAGTAAGCTTTCATGTTTTTTATGTTAAACTTAAGTTGCTTACGACATACTAGCTACCTAGCAATTGTTTTGGTTATTGGTACTTAGGTACCGTGACAATTGGCGGAAAGACAACCTATGCGCTGTTCGATACCGGTGCCTCACACTCCTTTGTGTCCGAGGATTTCGTTAAGGACATGGAGGGTGTGTAATATTTTACTGGAATAGCCTGACTAGTGCTCCTTCCGGACGGCTCGGATATGGTTGCAACCGCTAAGTGCAAGCTTGAGGCACTTATTAAGGGAAGGGCTTTCGTGACGCCTGCCACTGTCTTGAAAATGCCGGAATTTGACATCATTCTGGGCATGATGTGGTTGGACTAGCACTTTGCAAGGATCGATTGCCCGGAGAAGCGGATCTATTTGAGACATGGAGACTCCGGCATCATCTTCCAAGGTATTTGTACAACCCCGTGTTCGCCGAGGGAACCTGGGCGAGTAGGCGGGTCAGCCCCGGCCCGCGCCATCAGGCGGGTCAGCCCCGGCTCGCGCCCTCAGGCGGGCCAACACTCAGCCTGCGCCCTCAGGCGGGCTAACCCTCGGCCTGCGCCCTTAGGCGGGTCAGCCCCGACCCGCGCCTTTTGGCGGGTCAGTCCCGGCGGGAGGCGAAAGCTCGCCAAATAGTGGGCGGGTAGGACCGGCCGAGCTCACACTCGCATAGTGCCAAGCCGGGGCGGCGAGTACCAGCTCCACCCGACTCCACCCGGTACTCAACGCCCTTGCCGAGTACCAGCCATCATAGGGCCACTCGCCCCTCAGCCGTGAAGTATTTTCTTTTTTACCATTTTTCCCCCGCTGGTCTGCCCATAGCCAGTTAGAACAGCGGAGTTATGCTGTTGGCAGACCCAGCTGGGCTGCACGTAGCTGTTTAGAACAGCGAAGGTTGGTTATTTACAGGCCGTTTTCGGAAATCTATAAATAGGACCCAAGGGGGCACCTCAAAGGGACGGACTTGTCTCCAGTATTCCAGTGCTTTCTGAGGTGCCTTAGCCCGGCTCTTTGGCTAAGGAGGAGAAGCGGTCTGAGATCTTCCGGGATAGTGGTGGGACCTCCGCGCCAGGCCCTTGGTCTAGTCCTTTGCACTCTTTCTCTTCTTGTCGTTTTTCTTGCAGGGGCGAAGTAGGAGTGCGACCACCCCTTCCCCAAGGGTTGAACTCCACAGAGACCGATTTTTGGTTTCAACATTTTGGTGCGGTGAGCGTGGAGCGTGGTCAATTCAGAAAACCTTCAGCGAGTTCAATGACTGGAGGAGAAGGGCAGGGATCGGACAGGACCGACTCGCCATCCCCACCCTCTCTCGCCAGCACGGGGATGTTCGAGGAGTTCAGACAGGAGATGCTCGGCATGGTCCGACTCGCACTCGACATGCGGGCCGAGAGTGCGACCCCGGTGATCCTGGTCCTCGCGGACCCGGCACTCGGCGAGGCGGCCCCCGTCAGACGAGCCGGGAAGGAAGTCACTGAAGAAGGTCGAGGTGCCGAACTCCCAGGGCGAGTGCTCTTCCCAGGCTCGGGGAGCGGCGGCCGGTTCGGTGAGCTAGGGGTGCGAGATCCTCCAACTTGCCCGGTGGGTGGAGGTAGTCCCTTCAGTGAATTGGTTTCTTCTGCGCCAGTCCCGGATTGGTTTAGAGAGCCCGAGATGTCCTACTACACCGGAAAAGGGGATCCGATCCAGCACGTCAAGTGGTTTGAGGATGTGGTCTCAATCCGGCAAATGTCGGACGGGTTCAAGTGCCGACTCTTCATCATTACCCTTAGGGAGAAGGCGAGAGAGTGGTTCCATCAGCTGCCGTCCAACTCCATTTACTGCTTCGAAGATCTATGTCGGGGGTTCGTGCTGAGATTTACCACCTCTAAGAGGAGGAAGATGGAGTCGGAATCCCTGTTCCGTATCAAGCAGGGGGTGAATGAGACCCTGGGAAGCTACGTCGACCGCTTCCAGGAGGAGGTTGCCCAGGTCCAAGAGACGTCGGGCCATACCCTGATGATGGCCTTCACCCTAGGGTTGCAGCAGGGTTTCTTTCGCATGGAGTTGAAAAGGGTTCCCCCCTCTCCTACGAGGAGTTAATGGAGAGGGCGGCGAGAGAAGTCGACGGGGAGGCGTCGAACCCGGAGTTTTCCCAGAAGCTAGCCAGATGGGCTACGGAAGAGGAGAGGCCCAGAGGAGGTAGGGTTCAGGAAGAGAGGAGAGCCGAGCCCCATCAGAGGGATGGGCAGCATCAGCAGCAACAGCATCAGCAGCCCGGTTAGGGGCGCCAAGAGCCAAATCATCAGCTAGGATGGAGGCCCGAGTGGCAGGAGCAGAGGGCGAGGAGAGGGTTCCACGGAGGGGACCGTCGCCAGGGAGGCCAGGGCTAGTTCTACCCTCCCATAGGGAGGCGAGGCCAAAGGCCACCTCTCCCCGACCAAGAATAGGCAATGGCCATAGCCATGGGGGAGAGAAGAAGGCCGGCAAGGAGGAGGAGAAGGGAAGTCAGGGTAGAGTTACCGTATTGCGACTTCCACCAGGAAGAAGGGCACTCCACCGTCACGTGCCTGGAGTTCCTCGAGATAAGGGGAAACAGGGAGCAGCAACACCAACAAGACTGTCAGGGAGTGCGGATCGAAGAAGTCCTGCCCTTGAGGGAGGAGGACAGATGCGAAGACCGGGCCGATGTGGGGTCCCGGGGAGGGATAGGAGCAATCCACGAGGGGGGGGGGGTCGAGGCCTCCCTCAAGGCGAGCCTACACACCATGTATCGCAGGAGCGTTGGATCCACATCCCAGACCCCCCCCCCCCAGAAGAGAGAATCACGTTCTCTGTCCAGGACATGCCAGGACATGAGGACCCCTTTTGCGATGCGTTGGTCATACAGATGGCCATCGAGGATTTCACCGTCTTCCGGATCCTCATCGACAACGGGAGCTCGGTCAACGTCATCTTTAAGAAGGCATTCGATGCAATGAAGGTGGAGGCTAGGAGGGTGTTGGCCTCAGACGGGCCCCTATTTGGCTTCTCGGGGGAAAGGAAGGAAGTCGAAAGAGGGGTGAGACTCAATGTTTCTCTGGGGGGGGCAGTCCCGCAATTGCAAATTCGTCATCGTGGACGCCCCCAGTAGCTACAGCGCCATCTTCGGTAGGCCCCTCATCAGCGCCTTCTGCTGCGTTCCCTCATCTTTTCACCAGTGCCTCAAGTTCAACGTCGAGGGGGTTCAGGTCCGGGTCCGCGAAGACCCCAAAGTAGCGAGGGAGTGCTACGTCACGACGGTGAACTCTATCTCTTGGTAGTAGGGAGCCGAGGAGATGGGGCAGAGGATGGAGGAGGCAGAGCAGGAGGCTGACAGAGAAGGTATGGAAGCGGAGGAGAGCCGCGCCCGAGAAGAAGTGGCGAAGGAAGTCCAGGGACCGGCTGAAGCAATGGCTGTGGAGGAAGTCGAGGAAGAAGTCTTCACCCCCGGAGGAGAGGATGTTGAGGAGTGGGGGAAGCAGTCCCGTCTGGAGGAGGCGGAAGAGGTGGTATAGATTGAGGTTCTCACTTTCGGCGATAGGGTGGAGAAGGTTCGCGTCAGCGGAGGTCTGACTCCAGAGGCTCAAGGCAGGATGCTGGAATGCATCCAAAAGAACGTGGACATCTTCTCCTGGAGTGCTGCGGAGATGTCAGGGATTGACACTGACGTGGCCTGCCATCGCCTCAACCTGGATCCGGAGGCTCGCCCCATCCAGCAGAAGAAGAGATCCACAGCAGACAGGCTGGCCGAGCCAATTCGAGAGGAGGTGGCCAAACTTCTTAAGGCCGGCTTTGTATCTGAAATCCAATATCCCGGCTGGGTCTCCAACGTTGTAATGGTTAAAAAAGGAGACGGCCGGTGGAGGATCTGTGTTGATTTTTCTTTACTTAATAAAGCATGCCCTAAGGATTGTTACCCCTTGCCTCGGATCGACGCGCTGGTTGATTCAGCCGTCAGTTTCCCTGTAATGAGCTTCCTAGATGCGTTTTCAGGTTATCATCAAATCAGGATGCACCCTCCTGATGTCAAAGACGTTTCTTTCATCACGGGAGATGGGTGCTATTGTTATAAAATGATGACCTTTGGGCTAAAGAATGCAGGTGCAACTTACCAAAAAATGATGGACAGGGTCTTCCGAGAGCAAAGGGGAAGAAATTTGGAGGTGTACGTGGATGACCTCATGGTCAAAAGCCTCGACGTTGATTCTCACCTCCAGGACTTGGAGGAGACTTTCGCTACCCTCTGAGAGTACAAAATGAGACTGAACCCCTCGAAGTGCATCTTCGGGGCGAGCATGGGCAAATTCCTGGGACATCTCCTCACCCCCGCCGGTGTGTAACCCAATCCAGATAAGGTAAAGGCAATTTTGGAGTTGGGTACACCGCGAAATGCCAAAGAGGTACAACGGCTGACGGGAAAGCTAGCGGGTTTGAGTAGGTTCCTCTCTCGAGCCGGGGAGAAGAGCTCCCCCTTCTTCAAAACTTTGAGGGGAGGTCGGAAGTTCGAATGGACCTCGGAATGCGAGGAGGCGTTCTAGGCTCTGAAGAGGCAGCTGACTCAAGCCCCCCTGCTCCAAGGGCCAAAGGAGGGGGAGGACTTATTTCTATACTTGGGCGTCGGGGCGGAGGCCCTGAGCTCCGTGTTGGTTCGGGAAGAGGGGAAGAAGCATCTTCCAGTTTACTATGTTAGTAGGGTGTTGAGGAAGGCCGAGCTCTACTACCCCATCCTGGAAAAGTTGGCATTCACTCTAATCATCTCGGCCCGGAGGCTTCGGCCTTACTTCCAGGCACACTCGATCCGAGTAGTGACCGACCACCCCCTTCGCAACATCTTTGGTGGGGTGGAGCATTAGGGCAGGTTGGCAAAGTGGTCGGTGGAATTGAGCGAGTTCGATATCTCCTTCGTCCCTCGCCTTTCGATCAAGTCACAAGCTATGGCAGATTTTCTAGCTGAATACGTCGTCGAAGTGGCGGAGGAAGGCCTCACTCGCCCGATTCCTTGGAAGATTATGGTGGACGACGCTTCGGGGAGGCACTCCCTAGGAGTCGAGGTCATCCTAGAAAGCCCCCAAGGGACAAGGATAGAGCAGACGGTGGTAGTACACTTCCCCATCACCAACAACCAGGCTGAGTATGAAGTAGTGATTGCAGGGCTACACTTGGCCAGGGAGTTGGGGGTGCATGATGTGGAGGTCATCACTGACTCCATGGTGGTGGCCTCCCAGATCAAGGGGGAGTTCGAGGTCAGGGAGCCCACCCTGCAGCTGTATTTAACTAAGGTGAAGGGGGTTATTGGCACGTTCCAGACTTTTTCCATCCGGCACGTGCCCCGGGAGGAAAATGAGCAGGTGGACCAACTAGCAAAATATGGTCCTCGGGCGGGAGGAATCATCACCGACTTATTTCGGCCTTCCATCGAGGAGGGGGAACTGATGGAGGTGGAGCAACGCCCCTCATAGATGGACCCGTTCACGACCTTCCTGTCCACGGGGGAATACCCCGAGGGGATGGGTAGGAAGAAGCTCAAGTACAAGTCGGCATATTACCTCTTGCGAGATGGCCAGCTATCCCGGAAGACCCTCTCGGGCATGTTGGCCCGATGCGTGGCCGAGGGGGAGGTCAGAAAAATCTTGGAGGAAGTTCACTCCGGGGAGTGCGGGAGCCACTCTGGGAGCCGGACACTGGAGGGGAGGAACATCAGACAAGGATACTTTTGGCCGACCTTAGGCCGCGATGCGGCAAGATTTTCCAAGGAGTGTCACAAGTGCAAGCTATTCGCTCCCCTTCAGCTTCAACCGGCCCAGCACCTCAGGAGCATCACGACCCCTTGGCCCTTCGCGATCTGGGGAATGGATTTGGTTGGACCCTTCCCCCAAGCCAGCGGCCAGAGGAGGTTCCTGCTCGTGATGATCGATTACTTCTCCAAGTGGCTCGAAGTTAAGGCGTTAGCCAAGGTGACCTCCCAAGTCGTGAGGAACTTCGTATGGGGGGAGATCATCTGCCGCCACGGGATGCCCCAAGCCATCGTCACGGACAATGGACCTCAGTTCGCGAGCACCGAATTCTTCAGCTTCTACGAACAGCTCGGAATTGACCTTAGGTTCGCCTCGATCCATCATCCGAGAAGTAATGGGCAAGTGGAGGCAGCAAATAAGATTATCATCAACCTCCTCAAGAAGAAAGTAGAAAACCTAAAAGGTAGTTGGGTGGAGCAGCTCCCCTCGGTCCTCTGGGCCCTCAGAACCACGCCCAACACATCCACAGGAGAGACCCCATTCAAGCTTTCCCATGGATGCGAGGCGGTGCTTCCCATAGAGCTCGAGGTCCGAACGCCCCGGGTAGTGGAGGCAGGAGAAGACAGGGAAGAGTGGAGAGTCGAGAACGAGGAGGAACTACGGCTCTCCCTTGACATGGTAGAAGAATTGCGGGACCTCTCCACCATCAGGCAAGAGGAGGTGAAGAGAAGAATGGCCAAATATTTTGACAAGCACGTCAGGATCAAACAATTCGCGGAAGGGGACTTGGTCTTGAGGAAGGTGGATGCCGTAGGGAGATCAGCCGCAGTAGGGAAACTCAACCCAAATTAGGAAGGGTCGTATATAGTGCAAGAGGTCTTGAAGTCAGGAGGTTATCGCCTTCGGAATGCGGGAGGCGATACCCTGGGTCCCACCTGGAGTGGTGACGACCTGAAACGTTTCTATCCCTAAATCATGTAAACTCTGTTCTATGAAATGAAATTCTTTGTCAAGATGCTCAGGTTCATATGTTTATGCAAGTTAAAGAGAGAGTCTGCCCCAGACCCCGAGCAGATCCCGCTGCCAGGCTCCCATCAAGCTGGCAGGGTTGGATGTCACTCGGAGGAGTCTGCTCCAGACCCCGAGCAGATCCCGCTGCCAGGCTCTCATCAAGCTGGCAGGGTTGGATGTCACTCGGAGGATTTTGCCCCAGACCCCGAGCAGATCGCGATGTCAGGCTCCCATCAAGCTGGCAGGGCTGGATGTCACTCGGAGGAGTCTGCCCCAGACCCCAAGCAGATCCCGCTGCTAGGCTTCCACCAAGCTGGCAGGGCTGGATGTCACTTGGAGGAGTCTGCCCAAGACCCCGAGCAGATCCCGCGGTCAGGATCCCATCAAGCTGGAAGGGCTGGATGTCACTCGGAGGAGTTTGCCCCAGACCCCGAGCAGATCCTGCTGTCAGGCTCCCATCAAGCTGACAGGGTTGGATGTCACTCGGAGGAGTCTGCCCCAGACCCCGAGCAGATCCCGCTATCAGGCTTCCACCAAGTTGGCAGGGCTGGATGTCACTCGGAGGAGTCTGCCCCAGACTCCGAGCAGATCCCGCTGTTAGGCTCCCATCAAGCTGGCAGGGCTGGATGTCACTCGGAGGAGTCTGCCCCAGACCCCAAGCAGATCCCGCTGTCAGGCTCCCATCAAGCTGGCAGGGCTGGATATCACTCGGAGGAGTCTGCCCCAGACCCCGAGCAGATCCCGCTGTCAGGCTCCCACCAAGCCGGCAGGGCTGGATGTCACTCGGAGGAGTCTGCCCCAGACCCCGAGCAGATCCCGCTGCCAGGCTCCCACCAAGCTGGCAGGACTGGATGTCACTCGGAGGAGTCTGCCCCAGACCCTGAGCAGATCCCACTGCCGGGTTCCCACCAAGCTGGCAGGGCTGGGTGACACTCGGAGGAGCAAGTTTAAACTCCAACCGGTTTCAGCTGATGGACCCCGCCAAGCCACAGGGATCGGGCGTACATCACTCCAAGAGTCCGCTCGGGCCCTCTCGCCGTCCGGCTGAGGCGGGACGCTCCAGAAGGCGCAGCGCATAAGGGAAGGAGTTCACCGCCCGCGTCATGAACGATTAGGTCGACGAGCTGGCGAGAAGACCCCAACGAATCGGCGAGCTGGGAGTGTCGGTCGCGGCCTGTCGTTCGGCGAGCCCCGAGGAAAGGACGCGGGTGCCGAGAATTTTGCTGCACCAAGACTCCCGGAAAGGCCAACCTCCGCGAGGCCCTTTAGCGCAACAGCCCGGCCTTACTCGCCCGCTCCACGGCAAGAGCATAGTAGCGAGCCCGGACGGAGGATGCGAGTCGCCCGTCCGCGCCGCAACTATCCCAACTATCCCCGCACTCCTAAGTCAAGATTCCCAATCTAGAGCGAACAGACGGCCTCCCTCACTCGCGGCAGTAAAGTCAAAGAATGAACATTCGAGGCAGAATATAAACAGCGAACGCGAGAAGTAAGAGGCGAAGCGCGAAAAAAGAAAACATTTACATTACAGCAAAAGGAAATAATCAAAGGTTTCTGATTACAGTAAGACTTATCAAAAAGAAAAATTACAAAAACCCAGGCATGGGCCCTCGGCACTGCTACAAAGAAAATCAAGTGAGCGCAAGCCCTCGGCGAGGCGAGCCCTAAGCGGCGAGCCCCCTCATATAGGATGAAAGGGGGAGCCGCCCGGCTTTGGTACCGGGAGGAATAGCTCCGGTACCACCTCGTTCGCCGAGAGCTTAACACAACTGCTCCTGAGGAGGTTGGCCCGCTGCAGCGTCTGAAAAGTGTACTTCGCCGCGCTGGCCGCATTCTTCTGCATCATCACCTCGATCTCGTAATCGCTGTAATGAGCGAGCTGACAGCCGCTTGTAGATGGCGGCGGCGCAGCCGCGGCAGCCTCCAGTGCATCTACCCGCGCCTATAGTGCCTACTTCTCCTGCTGAAGGGTGGCGATCTAAGTACCAAGCCGGCTAGCCGTCGCCGCGTCCTGTAAAAAGGAAAGTCACTGGGTCAAACCGCGCAAAACAAGGGAAGGCCAACGCGAGTCAGCTAACTTACCACCCCCCTAGGTACTGCGCAAGGGCGGCATCGGCTGCCTCGGCCCGCTTCCACAGTTCGTCCGCCTCCTCCCGAGCGAGCTTGCGACCCGCTTCCTTCTCATCGATTATCTTGTTAAGTGGCAGGACGTTCTTGTCCAACCGAAGGCACCGCCGGCCGACCATATGGGCCAACTCGAGGCTACGAAGCTGGGCCCGCGCGCTTTCGAAGATCAGCTCCCGCGTCGCCTCCTCGCCATAGACAGCGGCATCCTCTCGCCCGTAGATGCCGAAGGAGAGGTTGTACTCATCCCCGCTGCTGGTTTCCTGCTCCACCCAACTTGGTAGTGCCGAGGATAAGAAGACCTGGTTGGTCTCCTTGTCCCACTGAAGTAGTGGGACTCCGAGCTCATCCAAGGGCCCCTCCCCGTATCCTAAGTTGCGGTGCCCCCGGGGGACTAGCTTCCCTGCGGGCTGGCCCTCTTCTTGCGGCCGCGACGTACCTGCCCCCGCATCAGCTGGGTCGATGGCCGGAGTGGCCGAGGGGAGAGGGGGAAGAGAATCAGTGGGTGGTTGATCATCAGGAGCCTTGCCCTTGTCGCGAGCCGGGAGAGGCACACCACTCATTTTCTTCGACTTCTTGGGCGGTGGCGGCTCCTGGGCTCGCTCGCGACTGGGTCGCTTTGGGGGAGCGGGGACCGATAGCTCACGGTGTGCGGCGGCCGCCGCCTCGGCCCGGGCAAGCTCGCCAGACGCGAGTCGCGCGCTCTCATAGGGGGGATGGAGAGGAATGTCGCGCTCGCCGGCAAAAGCGTGGGACTTAAGATTTTTCTAAGGATGGTTTTTTGAAAAAAAACGGAAGCAGTCGAATCACTTACCTTCACCGGGCGGGACAGGGACGAGGTCATCCAGGTTCCTGCGGAGGTAGGCCACTTCAAAGTTCTTCCCGGCGAAGAACCCGAATAGTGCCGCCTCATGGCCCCCCAAAGTCGGGTGGCGGTAGCTCGCCTCGCCGAGCTGGATCAGCGAGAAGGGGACATTGCCGAAGTCCCCCTTGACGAAGATGAACTTCTTTAGCCAATTGTGGCTCTTGTTCACTGTCTCCCGCACCTTTGCCTGGCTGCTGGCTAAGCAGGCGGTTCCATCCTTGTTCGTCCGAAAGGAGAACAGCTTGCGGAAGACCGCGAGGCTGAACTCGATCCTCTCCTCCCGAAGGAAGCAAGCGAACCCGACCGCCACCGCGACAGAGTTAGGGGTCATCTGTCCAGGGATAACCCCATAGTATTTGAAGATCTGACGGATTTACGGCCACAAGGGAAGCCGGAGACCCGCCTCGAAGTGGGCGGTGGGAATCGCGAGCTCCTCTGCCGAAAGATCGTTTATGCGCTCGCTCGCCTCAGGCCTCCTCGCCTCAAAGCCTGGCGGGACGAATTGGCCAAGGGCCTCGTGGAATTCCCTCTCAGTGATAATGGCAGGAGGTAAATCGTGCTCGGAAAAGGCCCAAGCACACTTTCCCCTCCCGTCCGCCTCGCCGCTGCCGCCGTCGCCAACCATCTTGCGAGGGGTTCACTAAGCAAAAGAAAGGAAGGTCCTCGCGGGGAAAGAAAGAAGAAGCTTTTAATGCGGTGGGTGAAAAGTAGATTGGCGGAGCCTATTTATAGAGCTAAGAGGGGCGGGAAAAAACCTCAGTGTCGGGAAAAGTGCGGATAGCAAGATTAACCCCGACGCTTCGACTTCTGAACCCGACCGGGATCCTCGTCGACTTGCAGGATGGCCGCGAGAGGTTATCGGCCGCAAGCCGCCCGCACCCGCTCCCGCGTGAGAGAGTAACGAGCAACGCGGGCCTTGCCAAGAGTGGCGCGCGAGCCCTTAAGAGGAAGACCCGCGGGAAGTCGGCCCGCTACCGCTAGAATAGATGCGATCAAGGCCCAAGCGGGCCAACTCCGCGACGCCGAGAAAGCAAGAAGGCGAACTGGCGGAGCCGGCTCGCCTCACCTGCATCTCTTAAAAAGTTAGAACAGAGTAGCCAAAAGAAAAAGCACAGCAAGCGGACACCCATAAGCGGGCGGGACAGGTCCTGAATTATTACAGACGAATAATTGTTTTCAAGCAAATGTTTGCGATTCCGATAGTTTTGATCAACATGCGAGGCAACTCGGACCCAGCGAATAGCAGCAAGCACCGACGGGAGCGAGGCAGGCGGCTCAGTACTGAATCCATTTCCATCTACCCCGCCCCCGCTTTCCGGATTGGGGCGGCACACGAGGATAGTGATACTCGCGAACCTCCGTCAGCTCTCGCTGGGTCAGGTCAACCTGCTCCGAGACTTGCCTAAGCCGCTCCTCGGCCCGGGTAATGTGCGTGCCCGGCGATGTCGCCCCGTCCTCATCAGTAGTTTGCCCAGCTCCCTCTAGTGTCGCGAGTCGCTCCTCCGTCTCAGCTTTGTCTTTCTCTACTCTATCGAAGATTTCCTATAGTAGCAGCGTGTATTTCTGAAATAATCGTGTCACTTGCGTATTCATCTTCGCGGCATCTAGCGGGTTGCCCAGATAACCTGCGATGTCATCCTGCTCGGGGGGAGGCAAATATCCCTCGCTCATTTCGACGTCAGAAGAGACCGTGTTGTAACCTGCGAAGTCAAAGTTAGAGGAAGCCGGCAATTGATAAGTGGGCTAAAGCAAGGGAGTTACCAGGCGTCGGCACGTCCCCCGCAACATCAGCGGGTCGGGAAGAGCCCGGTCGACCCTGGAATGCTGGTCCTCCGGGGGTGATAAGTGGTTTCCCCAGGCCAGGGGGTCTTGGCGACGAAGGAGTTGCAGGAGGAAAATGCGCCTGAGAAGAGGGACTGGCAGCCTGACTCGTCACCATCAAAGGGGATTTCCCTGGTCCCCCCCCCCCCTGTCCGCCCTGTCGTCGTGAGGCGCCTCCTGCCAAAAAGAAAAGAAAAGTCAGGAGGGGCGATGGATCGAATAAGGAAACCTCATACCTCAGGAGCGACCTCAGCATTGACGGCCGAACCGGAAGCAGGGTCACCACTTGGTGGGGGCCGACAGATGATCTTTCCTTTTACTGGCTTGAATAGGGGACCGGGCGATCCGCGCGCCAACCACGGGGCTGCTTTGAGAGCCGCTTCCCGGGCACCCTCCCTCGCAGCCGCCAAGTGAGCCCGCATCTCCTCGGACATAGGCATCTTCCGGCTTTTAAATCACGGAAGGGGGCAAAGAAAAGGAGTAGTCTTCAAAAGTCCGGCAGCTTATTTATAGAGCAAAGGTGGGACCCCCCTCCAAAGATTCCCTCCAGCTCAGCAGGGCCCCCGCCGAACACGTGGGGTTGGATGTTTCTTTCCGAGCTCCTGCGAAGCTCGCAAAGAGCGGGGATTGTGTACAACCCCGTGTTCGCCGAGGGAACCTGGGCGAGTAGGCGGGTCAGCCCCGGCCCGCGCCATCAGGCGGGTCAGCCCCGGCCCGCGCCCTCAGGCGGGCCAGCCCTCGGCCTGCGCCCTCAGGCGGGCCAGCCCTCGGCCTGCGCCCTCAGGCGGGCCAACCCTCGGCCTGCGCCCTTAGGCGGGTCAGCCCCGACCCGCGCCTTTTGGCGGGTCAGTCCCAGCGGGAGGCGAGAGCTCGCCAAATAGTGGGCGGGTAGGACCGGCCGAGCTCACACTCGCCTAGTGCCAATCCGGGGTGGCGAGTACCAGCTCCACCCGATACTCAGCGCCCTTGCCAAGTACCAGCCATCATAGGGCCACTCGCCCCTCAGCCGTGAAGTATTTTCTTTTTAACCATTTTGTCCCCGCTGGTCTGCCCATAGCCGGTTAGAATAGCTGAGTTATGCTGTTGGCAGACCCAGCTGGGTTGCACATAGCTGTTTAGAACAACGGAGGTTGGCTATTTGCAGGCCGTTTCCGGAAATCTATAAATAGGACCCAAAGGGGCACCTCAAAAGGGACGGACTTGTCTCCAGTATTCCAGTGCTTTCTGAGGTGCCTTAGCCCGGCTCTTTGGCTAAGGAGGGGAAGCGCTCTGAGATCTTCCGGGATAGTGGTGGGACCTCCGCGCCGGGCCCTTGGTCTAGTCCTTTGCACTCTTTCTCTTCTTGTCGTTTTTCTTACAGGGGCGAAGTAGGAGTGCGACCACCCCTTCCCCAAGGGTTGAACTCCACAGAGACCGATTATCAGTTTCAATAGTATTAACTTCGCACCTCGTCTGACGTTATCATCCGTCAAGGTTGTAAAAGCCCACATTAAGGGGGATGAAGTTTTCATGATCTGGTTCGAGTTGAAGGAAGTAGCATTGGACGTAAAATACGTACAGGTAGTTCGGGACTTCCCCGAGGTATTTCCTGAGAAACTGCCAGGATTACCCCCGCATAGAGAGGTTGACTTCCAAATTAATCTAGTACCGGGTGCCAAGCCTGTATCCAAGGCCCCTTACCGAATGGCCCCGAAAGAACTCGTGGAGTTTAGAGTTCAACTACAAGAACTGGTGGAGTCAGGGTTTGTTCGCCCCAGTTCGTCACCCTGGGGAGCCCCTGTATTGTTCGTGAAGAAGAAGGACGGAACCCTGCATTTGTGCATAGACTATCGAGAACTCAATTGGTTGACGGTGCGGAACACTTACCCGCTACATCGGATCGGCGAGTTGTTCGATCAACTAGTGGGAGCGCATTGGTTTTCTAAACTTGACTTGCGCTCAGGGTATTATCAGTTGAGAATACAAGAAGGGGACATCCAGAAAATAGCCTTTAGTTCAAGATATGGGTTGTACGAGTTCACTATAATGTCATTTGGGCTCACAAATGCCCCTTCGGCTTTCATGAGCCTGATGAACAAGGTATTTGAACCCTATTTGGACATCTTCGTCATTGTCTTCATCGACGATATCCTAGTTTACTCAAGGACCGAGGAGGAGCATGGCAAGCACCTGACCTTGGTGTTGAAGAAATTAAAGGAGCACGCCTTGTACGCCAAATTTAGCAAATACGAATTCTGGCTTAAGGAAGTCGCCTTCTTGGGTCATGTGATCAGTGGGGCTGGGCTAACTGTGGATCCGGCCAAAGTGCGTGCCGTAAAGGAGTGGTCGCCTTTGAAGTCGGCGACCGAAGTGCAGAGTTTCTTTGGACTTGTCGGGTACTACCGCAAGTTCGTAAAGGGATTCTCAAAGATTGTTCTTCCTCTTACTTCCCTAGCAAAGAAAGGTGTGACGTATGAGTGGACACCCCAATGTGAAGCTACGTTCCAAGAATTGAAGGATAGACTTACCTCTGCCCCCATCCTTGTCCTTCCATATGGGAAGGAAGGATTTCAAGTTTACACGGACGTGTCATATCAAGGGATGGGAGCGGTATTGATGCAGCACGGGCACGTGATTGCTTATGCTTCAAGACAATTGAAGAAGCACGAAATCAATTACTCGGTTCATGATTTGGAGTTGGGAGCAGTTGTGTTCACCTTGAAGGTTTGGAGGCATTATTTATACGGCGTCCACTGTGAGATCTTTTCAGACCATAAAAACTTGAAGTACGTTCATACTCAGAAGGAGTTGAACTTAAGACAACGGCGGTGGTTAGAATTTCTATGCGACTATGAGTTCACCTTGAACTACCACCCCGGAAAAGCGAACTCAGTAGCTGATGCATTGAGTAGAAAAATACCAGGCTCGAGCCCAGAGTCTCGGTTGATCAGTATGGAGTTGGCTCAGATGATTGAGGAGATGGATATTACTTTGATATTTAAGGCTCCTTCGGCAGAATATACAGAGTACTTGGCTAGCATGAGCATTGTTTGTGATATCCGGGACCGGATCCGGGTTGAGCAAGTAGTGGATGCGGCTTTGGCCCCGACAATCAAGACAATCGAAGATGGGACTACCAATGAATACACACTAAAAGACGGCCTCGTTTATTTTCGCGCCCTGTTCTACATTCCCAAGGGCGGTAAAATCCGGGAGGATATCTTGAGAGAGGCACATTGCTCTCAGTATTCAGTGCACCAAGGAATTGCAAAGATGCACGCCAGCTTACGGAAGACCATGTGTTGGCCGGGAATGAAGAAGGATGTCCGATATTTTGTTACACATTGTGAAGCCTGTCAAAGGGTGAATGCGGAGTGCAGGAGTCCCGACGGCTTGTTACAGTCATTGCCCATCCCCGAGTGGAAGTTCGAGGATATTTCCATAGACTTCGTACATGGGCTACCTCGCTCACGCTCAGGGAATGATTCAGTATGGGTGATCGTTGATCGACTAACGAAAGTAGCCCAGTTTATCCCTATGAAGAAGGAGGCTCACGTGGATGTCTTGGTACGCCTCTTTGTGGAGCAGTTTGTACGGTATCATGGCGTGCCTAAGACGATAGTTTCTGACCATGATGGTTGCTTTACCTCCAAGGAGTGGAAGGCGGTACGGGCGTATTTATGCTCGCGCCTTACCTTCAACACCGCGTTCCATCCTCAGACGGACGGGCAGTCTGAGCGGACCATCCGGACATTGAAGGATTTGTTGAGATTATGTGTGTTGGATAGGGGAGAGTCGTGGGAAAGGCTCTTACCCCTGGTGGAATTCTCCTACAACAACAGCCATTAGGCGAGCATCGGCATGACGCCCCATGAAGCCCTTTATGGAAGAAGGTGTAGAACCCCCTTGTCTTGGGTGCAAGATGAAGATCTGAAGACTTTGAGAGTTGAGTATATAGATAACACTGATGCAGTGGTTAGGCTGATACGAGATCGCATGTTAGAGGCTCAAAGTCGGCAGGCGAAGTATTATAATGCAAGGCACTGTCTGGTGGAGTTTCAAGTGGGTGATAAAGTCCTGAAAATCCGGTCGATGCATGGAGTGTCACGGGTGCGTGGTGTGAAGAAGCTCAGCCCGAGGTATGTGGGTCCTTATACTATACTGGAAAGGGTTGGCCCGTTAGCCTATCGGTTGGAGATACCGCCCGAGCTAGTGAATCTCCACGATGTGTTCCATGTGTCGTCACTTCAGAAGGCTCTGTTACGGCCCGATCAATATATCCCCACAACTGATGGTGTTGTGGCGTCTGATAGGTCTGTGCGACTAGAGCCAGTGCGGATTGAAGACAACGAGAAAAGAACCTTGCGCCGCAAAAGTGTTCCCTTGGTAAAGGTGCTATGGTCTAATCATGGGAAGGAGGAGTTTACATGGGAGCCAATGGATTTGATGTAAAGACGCTACCCAGGGTTGTTTGCTCCAGGTAATTTTATTTAAAAGCATATTTTGTTTTTCTGTATACTTCACTCCCCATAGCCTTAGCCTGATTTCGGGGACAAAATCTTTTATTTTGTTTATAGGATTTGTAACGTTCTGATTCGCGCTAGGCCCCTTGTGCGTATTTTTGGTGTCAGGAGAGCTGGTGTAGGCTCAAGGGGGTGCAGGCGATCAGGTGCGCACTCGTGAGGAATAAGGAAATAGGCTGAAAACTTGTGTTGAGCTTGACACGGGTAGGGACACGGGCGTGTCCCTACCCGTGTTCAGTGGCGTTAAGTGACTATGGTGCTGAGTGATTCTGAAATGGTATTGAGTGGTGTGTACCGAGAAGGACACGGGTAGGGACACAGGCATGTCCCTACTCGTGTTTAGTGGTGTTGAGTGGTGTGTCCCAAGAAGGACACAGGTAGGGACACGGGCGTGTCCCTACCCGTGTTCAGTGGCATTGAGTGTCATGGCTTTGAGTGTCATGGCTTTTAGTCTGTCCAGAGAAGTACACGGGTAGAGACACGGGCGTGTCCCTACCCATGTGCTCCAAGGCAAGCAAGACGAGAAGTGTCCCGACCAGGACACGGGTATTGACACGGCCATAACCACGGCCGTGTCACCTTGACATGGGTACAGACACGGGCATGTCAGTACCCGTGTATGAGCATGAATCGCCAGTCAAACCGCTGATGATGTTTCGCCAGGACTGAACACGGATAACGACACGGTCGTGTCCCTACCCGTGTAACTTATGTATAAAAAGAAAAAGTGAAACCCTGGTAATCTCATTCTCTTCCCAAACCCTATTTTTTTGGTGGGAGATTTCTGGAGGAGGAGATCTTGCTGGAGAAAACCTTGAAGGAGTAGAAACGCCACCGCTGTCAAGGAAAAAAGCGATGTTGCCAAGGAGGATGACAAGATCCATGGCCGGAAATGGTGGTACCGCTGGAAATGAGGTGAGCTTCCTCCCCTATCCCTTGGTGCTAGATCTGTAGATATCTAGGTGAGATGTCGACTCAAGAGAGTCTATACATGGGAGATGGTGATTTCTCTTGGAAAGGCCACGGTAGAACTTGTGTTCTAAAATTTAGTCATCTTCAACCACCCCCTTTCTTCAAAGTGATGATGGGGGTGGATTCGTGAAGAGGTATGGCCTTGAGAGGGTGAATAAGGGTGGAGGAACTTCTGGTTGCGATTTGGGGAGATCGGCTTGAGGAGGAAGATGAACCGATGTCATTCATTCTGCTTCAAGATGCGTGCAGAAATCTGTGTTTGTCATGCAGCGACCTTCTTGGCTGTTTTCAGGCAAGAAATGGTCAGATCTGGGCTTTCGACTAAACACGAAAGTTATATACCTTGAAATTACCTTTCCAGAGAGTGGTTACACGCCTTCGGGTTAAGCCTATAGCCACGGTAATGTCTGGTGGAAGTAAGGGTTGTAGACTAAGCGCACAGAAATCGTATTTTGTACGTTGCAGGCTTTGGAGCCAATTTCATGTGGGATACAGTCTGATCTGGGTTGTAGACTGAACATGAAAGTTGTAGCCCATGTAAATACCCTTCCATCGAGGGGTTACCCGCACTCACCGTATTCCTGTAGCCACGGGAATCTTCGGTTGAAGTTGTTGTCCATATTTATTCTGCACTCAAATTCTGGGTAGTGTATGACATGGGTTTAGATTCAGTGGAATTAATGTTGCAATCTAACTCGAGGTTCGGGTGAACTCTTTTATGTTAACCATCATAGTGTTATGAAGGTTGAAGTCTATTAATTAGAATTCATATAACGAGTTGTGAATCAAGCTTAATGATTTGATGGAAAGTGGTATACTATCACTTATGCGCATCGTATTTATATTATATTGAGATGAGTAAAGTTGGACGGTTGGGCTTGGTACTCGGTGTTCATGTCCCGGGGCTCCTTACGTGCCAGGTGGAATTGTATGCGGTGTGAGTTGACACGCGGTGTCATAATCTTGGGTTAAGGATAGTGTGGCAGGTCTACGAGCTCGCCAATCGTCACACCAATGGGAGTTGACAGATAGACTTTAGGCTGTTAGGCTTGGTCCTCGGTGTTCACGTCCTGAGGCTCCTTCCGTGTCAGGTGAACGGTTGGGCTTGGTCCTCGTGCTTACTTCCGAGGCTCCTTTCGGGTCACATCATAGGCCAGTTCGGGGCTAGGATCTTGGTGCACATCTACCCGAGACTCCCGATGGGCCGTAGTACGCAAGTGAGCTCCGTTGTTGTGTTCCTAGCGTTGAGGCGTATGGAGGCCTAAGTGAGGTAGTGTGGATACCCACTTAGTAGTAGAAGTGCCTGTTCTACTGTCACCGTCTTGCCACGACGGATGACGCCTGAGAGGTTAGCTACCTGCTCGAAAAGTGGGAACTACAAGTCTGTGTCGACATAGCAACTGCATGTGCGTGATCATGGGCGTGTCATTGCATTACATACATGTCATTGCACTTCATTACATACACAAGATCCTCATTGTATAAGTTTGTATAGGCACTCCTATACAATGACTTACTTACTGCTGAATGATCCTCGACTTATAAGTTTGTATGGGCATTCATATAAGTTGAGTTACCTTCTGTTATATCATTACTCATATGCTGTTGTAGATGGTAGAAATGCTAGAACTACATGTTACTTGTTTATACACTGCTTTATATATATAATGTCAATACCACTTGCTTGTACTTTTGCCTATCTTATATATATTGTACCCTGTCCCTTTCTCCGCCCGGTGCCGAGGATTCGTCGGGAGAGCGGATGTGAAGCCAATTAGTCTTTATGACTAATGGTTGCTACGTATTTCTTTTAGGAGGAAACCCCACAGGTGGAGCAGCAGCAGATTATAGAGCCGGATAGCCAAGCTAGGACGACAGGGCCTGAAGGGATGGTGTCATCGCTACCGTCTGTTACAGATGTGAGTGTGTGAGAGTCTTGTTGTAGCCCCTTTGGGGAAACTTTGTAGCTGTATTCTGATTCAGTAGAAGCATGCTTTAGCTTCTCTATTGTTGTACTTTTAGACTTATAGCTTTGTGTGGATTTGACTTCTTCAAATTATTATGGTTGGGTTGGCATATTGATGACTAGTTTTAGTCATCGCTTTTTGGGTTAGTTTAGTTTAATTTTTCCTCGGTTTAAGTATTAATTTGTATATTTTATGTATGTTATGCTTTAACATTTTATTTTTTATAATATGTTTTAATATTTTATGTTTGTTTGTTTTGTTGCATTTTGTGTTATGTTTGTTGGTTTGTTTTGTTATTTTTTGTTTTTGCTACTTTTTGATATTAATGTTTTAATTATTTTTTATCTTATAACATAACTAATGTTCTTCTTTTATTTTCATGTAGGTTCAAGCCCACTTGGAGCAGCCCGAGTATATGTTGCAGCCTACCATGTTGCCCAGCCCTTCCATATGGTGCAACCCGAGCTCCTCCTCAAGTCCAGCCCAACATGAAGCAGCCCGAGCTTCTCTCCAAGCCCAAACCCGAGCAGCTCTCCTAGTTATACCCGAGCCCTCATCAAAGCCCACTACACCATGCAGCCCACTTCATCAAGCCCATTATGCATGGCTTCTACTCCATATATTTTGGCCCACCTTTCTACACACTCTCTCTCTCCCTCATGAGCCGCCACCTTGCATGGTTGGCCATGCATTGCCCCATGCATGGCCGGCCACCTCCCTCCCCTCCCTCTTCATTTATTCCAAATTCATCTCCTCTTTTTCCCTCTCTCATGCTCTTTAAATCCCATTCATCCCCCTTCTCTCATGATAAAAAATCTCTTTTCATTTCCTAAAAAATAAAATGCATTGAATCCCTCTCTCTCTCTCTCCCCTTCATTAAATATCATGCATGAACCCTTCCACCTACATGGCCGGCCACCCCCCTTGCCATTTCATTTTATTCCCATCTAGAATCTTCCCTCCTCATCTATAAAAGGCACCATGGTCTCATGCTTTGGAGAGGAGATTTTGGAGAGAGAAAGTGGAGAGTACAAGTCAAGAGAGTTTTTGTTTCATTGTAATTTTATTTCTTAGTTTACCTTGTTGCAATCTTGTTTCGTTGAAGTAATATAGTATCGTTTTGTTTTAGCATTGTGTACTCTTTCGTTTAGTATCAATAAAAATGAAATTTTCTTCTCTTTATATTATTGTTTCCTTTTCCAATATGCGTAGTTAATCTTCTTTTAGCATTTGATCATGAGGATCCATGATTTGAGATGAGAATTCTTTTTTACTTCGTAATTTTATTTTTGCTAAATTTCGCTCGATCCCTCTTTGATTTATTTTGTGCCGACTCCGTATTTCCGGAATAAGGTAGTAGGCCTTTGATCTCATTTCATAGTAGTCGAGAGACTCGTTGATTTGAACGATCACTCAAAGAAGGAAGGAGTTGCACGCAATCCTAGAGATAGGACGACGTAAATCCTCCGGATTTGAGTCAAATCCAATAGTACGGATCACCTCGATAATGCAAATTTAGGCCTCTTTGATTTGTAAAGAGATTTCGATCAAAGCGTCTATAAGTTAGGAGACTTAATGCTCTAGCGAGATTTTGTCTTATTTTTGGATCCGTCGCGGTCGAGTTTAATTTGCAATTATAAAATTATATTTTTATTTCTCTTATCTCTTTTCATGGTGAATCATAGATCAAGTGCTATCTTTTAATCCATAGTTTCGTTTTAATTTTGTTTCAGTTTAATTTTAATTTTTCAAAACCCCCACCAGCAATCGTATGGTATGATAATAGTTGAAGCGTGAGTAATAGTACTTGACAGCCCCGAGTCTTAAATACGACCTTGGTACTACAATTCGATAGGTACACTTGCCTCTTCGGGTTAATAGTCGGTTCAATCCACCAAGTTTTTGACGCCGTTTGTAACACCCCAGTTTGCAGACCTGGAGTCACTAGAAGTTAATGCCCGATGGTAGGGATGCCACGGGCGATGGGTCGCTGTTTTTGGCTGTTGTTTAAAGCGCACGATCACTGAATCTAGTGTGCACGACCACTGGTCGTGCGCCACTGCTCGTGCGCATTTTTCACCGGTTAGCCAAGTTCTGTTTGGGTAAACGCACAATCTTTGGTCAGAGTGCGCACGACCACTGGTCGTGCACCGCTGCTCGTGCGCATTTATCCCTTTCTTTCTGGAGTTCTGCCAGAGGTAAGCGCACGACCATGGGATCTATTGCGCACGACCACTAGTCATGCGCCACCGATCGTGCGGTCGGGACGGTTCCGTCAATTTTGGTTTGTGGTCGTCCGATGCTTCCCCAAATTAGATCCAAAGGCTAGGATCTTCCGCCCAAACGATCTTATTAGGGCTGAGAGGGTTTTTCCTCTCATTATTCTCATCTTTAGGGTTTAAGAGAGGGGTTGGAGAGGAAGAGAAGGGAAGAGGAAGGAGAGAGCTTCTTTCGCCATTGACGGAGCTTCGGAGCTCCTATCGCCATTCTGAGACCAGATCCGTGGAGAGGGCGTGGAGGCGCTCGTGTCAAGCCGTTCAAAGCAAAGCTTCCATGGCTAGGAAGAGGGGTCGTAAGGTAACGACACTTCTCCTCTTATTTTTAGGATGCACGTTTAGCATCTTCTCTTATTCTCATTTCTTTTGGGCTCCAGATCTCTCAAATGAGAGGGGTTTGGGTTGCCATGGTTCAAGATGAACCTCCGGGTCGATTGTATTCATCCCTAACATGATTTTGCATTAGAGATCCACTCCGTTAGTGGATTAGACATTGTGGGTGAAGCCGAAGTCGTGATCGTTAGTCCGACTCGGTGATGTTGCATAGCGAGCTTTGAGGATTCGGTTGAAATCCGTTACGGCTAGATGTCGTAATGATTTATGCATTTTCCCCTTTTTCTTGAGTGAGTACTCATAGTCGGAACCAGGCAAGGTTAGCTCCGCTTCGGCGGTAGATGATTTCATTGGTGCGCGGGAACGTTACAGTACGAATGATGGATTAGGATTGGGAATTATGGTTGTGCTATGCTAAGGCGTGGTTACGTCTCCGTGGTCTGCTGGCTATCCCGTGGCGTGCATGTCACTTGGGGAAAGTGTCCCGGCGAGACTACTCCCCTTCTGTGAGACTGACAAGAACGCCGAGCGTAGGGTAAGTCCGGGCAATGAAGCCATGAGCGGGTGGGGTCCAGCAAGGGTTCTTAGAATCAGTTGTGTGTGATACGGAATCCTGACGTGAGAAGTCAGAATTTGCAGGCAAGCTCGGGGTTTAAGACCCATGTGCGGGCGGGGCATTTACAAGATTTCCGTGTAACGGCGCTTGGGTCGTTAAGGACAATGTAGTTCCCTTTTGTTTGCAGCTTTATGCCAATGGGGAAACGGAAGTACCCAGTGCTTGATGATGTGTTAGATGCATACGAGATAGGGTGCCTTGGGCGAAGCCCAGGTTTGCATACATGTTGCATAGTAGACCCCTTTCACTCTGTTCTAAACCTAGAAAACGTTTTTGTTGTATGAGACATCCAAACATGTTTTAAAGCTTTATATATATTTGCATTTGGTATACGAAGTGCTGAATTGCAGGTTGGAGGGGTACCCCGGGTTCCGTTAGGGGCGGCCGGGAGGAGATGTGTTGGTTACACAGTAGAGGTCAGCCTTTGCTGACCCACGTTACTTAAAATCTTTACAGGGCAAGGATTGCAAGAAAGAGCTAGTGCGCCGGGCGAAAAGCCCTAAGCCACATGAAGTGTTATTGTACTTTAGCTTGTTTCTTTTTCCGTTCTTGTATGATCCATGTTTTGGACATCGTTCGGCTTGCACGCCGAGGTAGCTTAGGAGTGCTTTTGCACGTTCATGTTTGACCTTGTGATCTTAATTTGATGGACTCTTTTTGTGTAAGGCCTTAAGGCCATTTGATACTCCTATTAGTGGTGGATAACTTCTATTTTGTTTTGCTTTGTTTCCGCTGTGTTTAGTTTTGAGTTTTGAGTTTGGGTAGTAGATATCATCTTATAATGCTGAAGCTATGCCGTCTGTATGTTGTGGGGCCCCGGTCGGACCCATATTATACGGTCATTACAGGGGAGGTGTTACACCGTTGCCGGGGACCTTCTTCGTCAATATTTTGAAAATATTTTCGCTATTACTTCTGCAAAAATCCAAAAAAAATTCATTATCTACTCGTATTCAAGTTCTTATTTCCTTTCTTTTCTTCCCTCCATTCTCTTTCGTTTTTTTTAGTGTATGACCCGCACGAATCCGTCGCTACTTGTTGATTTGGACCCAGAAATTGAATGCTCCTTTCGGAGACAACTACGATTCGGGGCTTCCACCTTTCAAACAGCGGTTGAGGATTCCAACGGTGATTGTAATTTTAATTCTGAAATGGAAGATCCCAACCCAGGAATGGCTCAGCAAAGGACCATGTCCGATTATGCTCGACCCAACTTGGAGGGTACAGAAACAAGTATTGTTCGACCTGCAATTGCGAACAATAACTTTGAGCTTAAGTCTAGCATCATACAAATGGTGCAGCAATATGTACAGTTCGACGGATTACAAGATGAAGATTCGAACTTATATATTGCTAGTTTTCTTGAAATCTGTGACACCTTTAAAATCAATGGTGTTTCAGATGATGCGATTAGGCTGAGGCTTTTCCCCTTCTCCCTAAGAACTAAAGCCAAACAGTGGTTGAGTTCTCTTCCAAGAGGATCAATCACTACTTGGAACATTCTAACTGAAAAATTTCTAGCTAGGTATTTCCCTCCCGCGAAAACTGCAAAATTAAGAAATGATATTACTTCTTTTTCGCAAATTTCTTTCGAAACCCTCTATGACACTTGGGAGAGGTTCAAGGAACTCTTAAGATGCTGCCCACATCATGCTCTGTCTGTATGGTTACAGGTCCAGACATTTTACAATGGGCTAAATCAAGAGACTAAGCAAATGATAGATGCCGCTTCCGGTGGTTCTTTGGACCGTAAAACTCAGGAAGCCGCTATTGAGCTTATTGAGGACATGGCGATGAACACCTATCAGTGGAATTCGCCTAGGACTTGCCCAAATAAACCTGCAGGTATCAATAAAGTGGACTCTGTATCGCAACTGGCGCTGCAAGTGGAGATGCTGAATAAGAAGATATCAGAGATGACTGTTTTCTCCGCCCCTCAGGTATATGAAAATGCAAATGATGTTGCTGCCGAGCAGGTGGATTATCTGGGGAACATACCCAGGCCTGCTCAAAATAATGCTTCGAACTTTTCTTCTTTTTCTAATTTTTCTAATCCGCCTGGTTTTAATTCTTCTTCAAACTCATATCTCCCTGGATGGCGTAACCATCCAAATTTTTCTTGGAGTAATCCCGCGAATGCCGAACGTCCACCGCACAATTTCACTCCACCACCACCATCACCACAACAAAATCAACATTTTCAAAAACCTTCCTCTTTGGAGGAAATGCTTTCAAGATACATAAGCACCAATGAAGCGACTATTAGAAATCTAACATGCTCAATGAAAAATTTAGAGAATACGGTCGGTCAATTAGCAAAGATGGTTTCCGAGACGCCACTTGGGACTCTTCCCTCAAATGCTGAGCCAAACCCAAGGGAGCACGTAAAAGCGATTTCCCTTCGGAGCGACAAAGTAATTCACGAGCCCACCACAAGGGAAGAGCCAAAGGTGATTGCCTCTCCTACTGCTGAACGAATTAGTGATGAAGAAGTAAATAATAAAATTTTTGGAAAAGAAAACTCTATTTTTGAAAATGAACAAGAAACATCTATTTTGGAAAAAGAAAAAGATGGTTTTAAAAATAATGATCTCGAGATTTTAAAAGAATTTCCGTCACCTTCCTACCCCGCTAAGCTTATGAAAGATAAGCTAGATGATCAATACCAACGCTTTCTTGAAATGTTTAAACAAATTCATATCAATTTGCCATTTCATGAAGCGATTAGCCAAATGCCAAAATACACTAAATATCTTAAGGACCTGTTAACGAACAAAAAAAATTAGAAAACTTATCTCATGTTACGTTAAATGAAGAATGCTCGGCGGTCATAAAAAATTCCAATCTTCCTAAAAAGATAAATTATCCGGGTAGTTTTTTGATTCCTTGCGTTTTTGGTGATCTTTTTGTAAAACACGCGCTAGCGGATCTAGTGCGAGCATCAACTTGATTCCTTTTTCATTGTTTAAAAAGCTAGGATTGGGCACTCTCAGCCCTACGCGTATGAGTATTCAATTGGCTGATCGATCGATTAAGTATCCGTTAGGTATCGTTGATGATGTGCTAGTGAAGGTCGACAAATTCATCTTCTCGGTGGATTTTGTCATTCTTAATATTGAAGAAGACGTCGAGGTTCCCCTTATCCTTGGTCGTCCCTTCCTAGCCACCTCTCATGCGGTCATCGATGTGAGTAACGGGAAACTTTTGCTTTGCGTGGGAGATGACGAGGTGACGTTTTCAATAAATCAATCCATGAAAAATTCTTTAAAAAATGACGACTCATGTTTCTTCCTTGATGTTTTAAATGAATACATAACTTAGAGAATAATCAAGACAATAAAATAAATTTCTGGCTGCCTAAGAGCACAAAATAAAAAGTCGTAAGTGAATCATCATATCCTAATAATAAAATAAGAGGTTTGTGAATCTAGTTGACGCGACTTAGGCAGCAAACGAGATAATTATGAATCATCGTTCATGAATACCCAATCTCACCTAAGAAACGTCATCCAATTTTATGTTCAAAATTAGTTCTCTTTTTTGATGGCAGCCATGACCGTTGACTTGCCAAACATACATTATATGGCAGTGGCATGTTTGTCCATACTCATCGGAACCAAATAAATCGCCCCAAACGAAGCCTAAAGAAAATGAAGGACCAAATATCAAATTAACTAAAACAAAACTATTTAAGGGTAGCAAAAAAATAAAATCAATAATGTATTACTAGTGGTTAAATATGGGAGTTTTATAGTTAAAAGTCTTTATATAATCTTCTGATTTTTTTTTAAAAAGGCAACAATAGTAGACCGTTTGGAGATTTTATGTTTATGAATTATTAATCGACTCATGGAATGTATTTTAAGCGATTTTGGTTTACTTTGACGGGATGGTGGGGCTTCTGTGAAAATCACCGTACCGCCCGACCGTCACCGCGATTCCCTCGATGCGATTGATTTCCGTGAAAATCCCGCAGCGGGGCGGAGTCCCACCGTGCGACCGCACGTATTTCTAAAATGCGCAGACACGGAGGGCGGTGAGATATGTGCGACCGACACGTGTCCGCCCAGCAAAACTAAGCATTAGTCACTCCTAAAAGCATCGACTCTAATTATGGAAGTTCCAGTTAATTACTAAGCGGAAGTAAATCTGTGATTAATAAAAGGAAATCTGTCTTTCCTAAAATACCAACTAGCTTAAGATATTGACAGGTGGCAACTCCTCCCCCTAAGACTCGGTCAACTGAAGGCATAGAGGAGCCACGCGTCGGTCGGCCCCCCACTAACCCAATGACTATAAATATTCACTCTTTTGATCCCTTATGAGTGAGAGTAGTCCCAATCGGCCGGAGTTTCCTGCAGCAACCATCCATTGTCCATTGATCAGAATTCAGCCGGCGATGTCGTCGGCGAAGAAGAAAGAGATCTGCATCCGGCGGGTATGGGCGTACAATCTGGAGCCGGAGTTCGATCTCATCCGTAAACACGCCAAGGGGTTCCCGTTCGCCGCCGTGGACACCGAATTCCCCGGCGTCGTCTACCGCCCGCTTTGCCATCACCGCCTCCTCTACGCGCACCAGCGCTACGCCTTCATCAAGGCCAACGTGGACGCGCTCCAGATCATCCAGGTGGGCATCTCCCTCTCCGACGAAGAAGGCAACCTTCCCGACTTCGGCTTGCCCGGCGCCGGCTTCGTCTGGGAATTCAACTTCCGAGATTTCGACGTTTTTCGGCACAGCTGCGCGGCGGAATCGATTGAGATGCTCCGCAGCCACGGCGTCGATTTCAACAAGAACAGAGAGGTGGGGGTCGACTCCCGCCACTTCGCGGAACTGCTGGCGTCTTCGGGGCTGATATTCAACGGCTCCTCCGTCAGCTGGGTGGGGTTCCACAACGTCTATGATTTCGGGTATTTGATCAAAATCCTAACCCGCCGGAGATTGCCGGCGACATTGGCGGGCTTCTTGGGACTGGTGAGCCAAATCTTCGGCGACAAGGTGTTCGATGTGAAGCACATGATAAGGTTCTGCGACGGGGTATTTGGCGGGCTGGAGCGGGTTGCGGAGACGCTGAAGGTGAAACGTTTGGCGGGAGTAAGCCACCAGGCCGGATCAGATAGCCTCCTAACTCTGCAGACATTTCTGAAATTGAAGAGGGGAGTCTTTGAGAAGAAGGGAATCGATAAGTACGCCGGAGTTTTACATGGCCTGGAATTTCTTCAGCCCTCTGCTTTCAGCATTTGAAATATGATTATTTTCGTTCTCTTTTTTTTTTCTTTTTTAATCTTTTTTGTTTCTGTGGGCCCGGGGTTTTGAATGACACTATTTGTTTTTTATAGTTCTATGCATGGATTTAGTAATAAATTGTTTAACGTTGTTCTATGCATCGATTCATTACCAAAAATTAAAACAGAACAAAACTTTTTGAGCCGGGGGAATCGTATTGACAATGGCGGCGTTATGTTTTCGTTGGGTGACCGTTGCAGGAAATAATATGGGTTTTAACGACTCCTTTTTATTCAAATACCGGCATCACCCTGGCCTCATAAATTATTATATATTAATATACTGTTGACAGGTACCCTACGGCTAATCATAATAGTACCGCCGAGCGACATTATTCCGATCGGCATTGTCCCGGCGCCCGTTGCTTTTATAAGTATAAAAATATTGTATTTTTCTTAATTAATTTATTTTACATTTTAAAAGTTAAAAGAAAATCCAATAATTAAAATATTTATCTGCATTTTATTGAAATAAATTTAGTGTATATTTTGAGCGTGAGAGCTCTGTAGGCCTAATGGATAGGCTTTTAGCCTTCCTTTGGTGCGGCGGTGGCGGGCGAAAACAACTGTTTCAGCCGGGGCTTTTGAACCGGAGGGGATAACCTGGGGTTCGAAACGGGGCTTTTTGCCCCATTTCTCATGGCGCGGAGGGTCCAGCCGGAGCAAACGCCGCTGGAGGGCATTTGTTTACCCTCCGTCCGGCGGCGTATGCCCCAAACGACCGGGCAAAACGCCGCGCCAAACGAACCCTTAATTTACAATAAGCAGATCTCATGTTCGAATCCTAGCGGGCTATTTATTTAAATTTGGCTGGCTGAATTTTTTGGGGTTTTTATAATGAACATATTACTACTTGAGTTGTTTTTTTGAGACCCAAAAGGGTACAAATGTAATTTCATATACTAGGATAGCAGCCCTATTAAAATTATAGGTGTAGGACCCCTTGAACTTCTAGGTGTAGGAGCCCTAGAAAAATTTAGACGGACAGCTCTGATTGATCTTGTACAACCTAGTGTTCGCCAAGTGGGCCCACGACCCAAACAAGCAGACCGGGGAAGCCCGTCCGCATCAGGTCAGCAAGCGGGCGGATTCAGAACAGCCAACTTGCTCTCGCCAAGGCCAGGCGGACAAGCCGCGTGAACTGGTCCGCCCAGCTCGCGCCCGCCCGGAGTTCATCGAGTCGATCATGGCTTTCGTCGAACTAAAGCCCCAGACTCGAGATCATACCGCAGAGCTCGCCGAACGGAGCTGGAGGGGGCCCAGAGTTCAGGGATCCACGATTCGTCAGGGGGAGAGTGGAGCCGGCTGGCTTGCACTCGCCCCAGGGGAGCTCGACAGGAGGCAGGCGAGTAGAGTCAGTCGGGCCCGCGCTCGCCAAAATCCGGGCAGGAGCGGCGAGTGCCAGCTCCATCGAGCACTCGCCGCCCCGGGCGAGTGGGGGTATCAGAGGGTCCCCCGCCTAGCTCTTTTATGAGGCTTCGTTTCCCTTTCACACCCCCCCCCCCAGCTTGCCCAGCAAAGGGAGGCAGCCACTTCAGCGAGCTGGTTTCTTTTGCTCCGGTTCCAGAGGGGTTCAGGGAGCCCGAGATGTCCCACTATACCGGGAAGGGAGACCCGGTCCAGCACATCCAGTGGTTTGAGGACGTGGTCTCGATCCGACAGATGTCAGATGGGTTCAAGTGCACGCTCTTCGCCATCACTCTCAAGGAGAAGACGAGAGAGTGGTTCCACCAGCTGCCGACCAATTCCATCTACTGCTTCGAGGACCTATGACGGGGGTTCATGCTAAGGTTCACCACCTCCAAGAGGAGGAAGAAGAAGTCGGAGTCCCTGTTTTACATCAAGCAGGGGGTGAACGAGACCTTTGGGAGCTACGTCGATCGCTTCCAGGAGGAGCTCACCCAAGTCCAAGAGATGTCAGGACACACCCTAATGATGACCTTCATCCTTGGGTTGCAGCAGGGTTTCTTCTGGATGGAGCTGAAGAGGGTACCGCCCCTCTCCTACGAGGAGCTGATGAAGAGGGGGCAAGGAAAGTCGACAGGGAGGCGTCGAACCCAGAGTTTGCCCGGAAGCTGGCCAGGTGGGCCACAGAGGAGGAGAGGACCAGAGTGGGTAGAGTTCAAGAGGAGAGGAGAGGAGAGTTGAACCCCGACAGAGGGAACAACAGTAGCAGCTGCTACAGCAGCAACCCAGGTGGGGGCGTTAGGAGCCGAACCACTGGCTAGGTTGGAGACCAGAATGACAAGATCAGGGGCCGCGAAGAGGTTTCCATGGAGGAGGCAATCGTCAGGGAAGCTAGGGCCAACTTTACCCTCCAGGCGGGAGGCAAGGCCAGAGACAACCTCTCCCCGACCAGAACAAGGCTATGGCGATAGCCATGGGGGAGAGGAGGAGAGCAGCACGGAGAAGGAGAAAGGAGGTTAGGGTGGAGTTGCCCTACTGCGACTTCTATCAAGAGAAAGGGCATGCTACGGCCATGTGCCCGGAGTTCCTTCAGATGAGAGGAAACAGGGAGAAGCAGCAGCAGCAAGACAGCCAGAGATTGCGGATCGAGGAGGTCCTGCCTCGGGCAGAGGAGTGTTGGAGTTGGTGACCGAGCGGTCTGGCGGTCTGTCTTGGCGGGTTGAAGACGCGCGGTCTAGCGGTTTCCGTTCAGCGGTTTGGTTGCTGGGCTGTTGATGTCTGGAGTCCGAGCAGTCTAGCGGTTTGTCTTTGGCGACTTGGAGACCGGGCGGTCTAGCGGTCTCCCATGGCAATTTCTCTCACTCTCTCTGGTAGTAGCCAGCGGTTAGCCCTTCTCATCTAACCGCGCGGCTTGTGCGGGTTATTTTTTGTATAAGTCGCTTAGTCCTGTAATTTTTAGTCTCACATCTCGTATTTGTATTCTCTCATTTCTCCTCCATTCTATAAAAGAGAGGTCATACCTTTGTAATAGATATATTTTTTGGATAATAAAATTTTTGTTAATCCACTTCCGGTTTGTTATTGTTCGTTTCTAACATTGTATCAGAGGGCTCGATATTTTCCGCCTGATTCGGTTCCTCTTTCTGTCCGCGTGGCTTGTTCCTCTTTGGCTGTCTGTTCGTGCGGTCTCTTTTCTCTTGTTCTTGTCGCTACCCTCTGTGTGTGCGGCCTCTTTGTGCGACCTCTGTTCTGCTCGCACGCCCTGTTCTTTTCCCGCGGACTCCTTTCTGTTCACACGGTCTTCTCTTCCTTCTGTTCGCGCGGGCTGATTTCTAGCCGCTCGACTTCTTTCCCTCTGCTTGGTTCTGTGGCTTGGTAGTGGTTTTTCTTGTCGCTGGTGTCTAACACCGTGACAGCTGCAACTCTCTTTCTCCTAGCCGCGATTTCTCCCTGCTCGCGCGGCTTGTCTCCTAACCGCGCGACGTCCTTGTTTTTCTCCTATGGCTCTTTTTGATGCTTCTACTGCCATAATTCCTGTCGCCAATCCGCCTCCGCCTCTTCCTCCTACTCTTTCCGGGAACCTTGGCACCGTTTCCAAGCTTGTCAGCTCCAATTACCCAGATTGGAGTGTCTCCTTCATCTTTCTCCTTCGCTCGCAACACAAACGCCACAATCTCATTGATGACCCTCCTCTCTCAGTTCCCCTCTGTTTGATGACGAGGATGTGAGCGACGCGCTTGTGCGTACTTTGCTCGCTAACAGCCTATTCGATGAATGCCTTCCCGTCATCCGTCATGATGAGACGGTCAAGGCAGTTTTGCTTCATCGTGCTGCTCTGTACTCCAAGGGGGCTCAGACGACCCGCATCTATACGCTATATGCGAACCTCTTTGCCCGTCCTACCTTGTCTCCTGCTACTGCCTACCAACAGGTTCAGGCTCTCGGGGCTGAGATTCTTCAGAATCGCCCCTTTTCTGCGGATTTGGCTCAACAACACAAGCACTTCCAGGAGCTTTTGGTTGTGTGCTATCTTTTGCGGCTTCCTGATACTTATGATATGATCCGCCAGCAATTGGGTGAGGCGAAATCTCCTACCTTAAATGCCACCGCTGCCCGTATCACCGCTATCACCTCTCTCCTTCAGCGTCTTCTTCTGCCCGCTCCTCCTCCACCGGACAACTATGCTCACCAAACTCAGCGGAGTGGCTCTAGTAGCCACAGTCACCAGTCCGACAGACGTGCTCCTTCCCGCAACCTCTGCTCTCACTGTGGCCGCACCGGCCATACTGTGGATTGCTGCTGGATGAAGCATCCCAATATTCGCCCCTCGAGTGACTCTTCTGCCTACTCTTCCAAGCCGTCTACCTCCATGGCCACATCATCAGGTAGTGCCCACGTGGTGACTCAAGGTAAATGGCTTATCGACTCTGGTGCAACTAATCACATGACGGGAAATCCTCAATGCTTCTCTCTTCTCGAACAGCATGATTGGTTGCCCCCGGTCCTCGTTGCAGACGGTTCTCCCTCCCCGGTTCATGGGTCAGGAGTGGTTCATGTTACTCCATCTCTTTGCCTAGCAGACACTCTCTATGTGCCCAAGTTTCATGCAATTTATTATCGGTTACCTCTTTATACAAGCAGCTTCAGTTCTCTGTGACATTTACTCCGACTTCTTATTCTTTTCAGGATCCGAGCTCCCAATAGACGGTTGCTACTGGGACTGAGAGCGGCGACCTCTACTTCCTCGACAACGTTTCCGCCTTGCCTGCCATATCCTCTTCTTATACAGATCTTCTCCAGTGGCATCTCCGCCTCGGTCATCCTCCTCCACGGCTTCTACGTCAGCTTCTGCGCAACCTCCCTCCTTCCAGTACTCCTCTCAACTACGATATTTGTCATCTTGGTAAGCATCAGTGTTCCTCCTTCCCGCTGAAGCAAGGTCGGGATTCTACTCGTCCGTTTGATCTAGTCCACTCCGATGTTTGGGGACCTGCTCCTACCCTCACCATTGGTCGGGATAGTTCTTATTTTGTTACCTTTATTGATGATTTTTCTAGATATACTTGGGTGTATCTCTTACGAGATCGCTCTGAACTTTTTGATGTATGGATCTCTTTTTATCAATTAATTAAAACTCAATTTGGTGATTGTATTAAAACTTTCGCTCAGATAATACTAAAGAATATCTGAGTCATGCTTTTACCTCTTTCTGTGTACAACATGACATTATTTATCAGACTAGCTGTGTTTATATCTCCCAGCAAAATGGGATGGCAGAATGCAAAAACTTTTACCACCTCGATGTCGCTCGCACCTTGATGACCCAGATGCATGTTCCTCGCTCCTATTGGGGCTATGTTGTTCTCCTTGCCTACTACCTCATCAATCGCATTCCCTCCACGGTTTTCCACGGGCATACCCCATTCTCCATTCTGTATCCGAGTAAGGAGACTTTTCCTCTCCCTCTCTACATCTTTGGGTGCACTGCCTTTGTGCATGCTCCATATGCCACCAGTGATAAGCTCTCCCCTCGATCCACCAAATGCGTCTTTCTGGGGTACTCCACCACTCAGAAAGGCTATTGTTGCTTTGACCCCGTTCTTCGCAAGTAGTTCGTCTCCGCTGACGTCACCTTCTTTGAGAATGTCTCCTACTTCTCGGATGACTCCTCTCTTCTTCCTCTAACTTCTGATACTCCTGCTGTCCCCTTCGTCCCCTCGCCTCCTACTGCGGTCTCACCTCCTACACCATCTCCGTCCACTCCTCTCCCTCCACCTCTCTCTCCCTCTTCTCCGCCACCGTCTCCCTCCTCTCTGACGTCGTCGCTCTCTACTCTCGGGCCAGCTCTCTCCGCCACGGATGCTCCGGATGCCGAGGGACCCGCCGACCTGGATCTTCATGTTGCTCTTCGCAAAGGGGTGCATACGTGTACCCTGCACCCCTTGCTGTTGTTGTTTCATATGATCGTCTTACCTCTTCTCGCTGGGCCTTTGTACTGGCTATCTCTGCCACTGCCACACCCCGTTTCTACCAGGAGGCTCTTGCTATTCCTCATTGGAAGACGGCCATGGATGAGGAAATGGCGACCCTCACTGAGCGGGGTACCTAAAATCTTATTCCTTCTCCCTTCGGCACCGATGTTGTAGGCTGTCGCTGGGTCTTTGTGGTCAAATTGGGCTCGGACGGCCATGTGGATCATTATAAGTCCCGCCTTATTGCTAAGGGCTTTACTCAGACCTATGGGGTTGATTACTTTGACACCTTCTCTTTTGTGGCTCGTCTTAGCACTATCCGGGTTCTCCTCTCTGTGGCGGTCAATAGATATTGGCCTATTTCCCAGCTGGATGTCAAGAATGCCTTCCTTTATAGTGATCTTCAGGAGGCCGTCTATATGGAGCAACCTCCTGGGTATGTTGCTCAGGAGGAGGCACGAGTATGCCGGCTGAAAAAGGTAATCTATGGCCTCAAGCAGAGCCCTCGAGCTTTGTTTGACAAGTTCAGCGGCATCGTGACGGCCGTGGGTTTTGCGCTAAGCTCTACCGATCACTCGTTATTCATTCGCAAAACCTCCTCGGGACTGGTGGTTCTTGCTGTGTACGTCGATGATATTCTTCTCACTGACGATGACCAGGAAGGGGTAATCTTGACAAAGCGGCATCTTAGTCAACATCTGGTCACGAAAGATATGGGCCCTCCTAAGTACTTTCTGGGGATCAAAATCTCTCGGAAGCCCAACTCCTTAGTCCTCTCCCAACGTAAGTATGCTCTTGATCTATTAAAAGAGGCAGGGTTGACTGGAGCAAAACCTGCCCGATGCTCCATGGCAACTGGAGAAGACAAAACCTGGACAGATGATTCGCCTCCTCTTTCAGATATTATGCGTTACCAGCGTCTGGTTGGTAAGCTCATATATCTCACAGTGACCAGGCCCGACATTTCCTATGCGGTAGGCATGGTGAGCCAATTCATGCAAGCTCCTAGGGAGTGTCATCTACAGTCCGCCTTGCGGATCTTGAAGTATGTTAAAGCAGCGCCTGGGAAAGGATTACTCTTTCAGAAGAATGGTCATCTGAGGGTTGAAGCATACTCAGATGTGAGTTATGCTGATGATAAAGGGGATCGCAAGTCAACCTCGAGTTTTTGCACCTTTGTTGGGGGAAATCTGGTGAGCAAGAAGAGCAAGAAGCAGCCTGTTGTTTCCAGGTCCAGTGCAGAAGCGGAGTATCGTAGTATGGCATCGACCACCTGTGAGTTAAAGTGGTTACGGGCTCTCATGCTGGATTTAGGAGAGGTCTACAACCATCCTCTACCTATGTTCTGTGATAACAAAGCTGTCATATACATCTCCAAAAATCCGGTCTTCCATGAAAGAACCAAGCACATTGAGGTCGACTGTCATTTTATTCGTGAAGAGATTTTGAAGGAAAAAATTTGCACTCCTTTCGTCACTTCTGATAAAGAGCTGGCTGACATCTTCACCAAGCCAGTATTCGCTTCGTTTCTTCATATTTGCGACAAGCTGGGCATGATCGCTATATATGCTCCAGCTTGAGGGGGAGTGTTGGAGTAGGTGACCGTGCGGTCTGGCGGTCTGTCTTGGCAGGTTGAAGACCGCGAGGTCTGGCGATTTCCCTTCAGCGGTTTGGTTACTGGGCTGTTGCTGTCTGGAGTCCGAGCGATCTTGCGGTTTATCTCAGGGGACTTGGAGACCGGGCGGTCTAGCGGTCTCCCATGGCGACTTCTCTCTCTCTGGTGGTAGCCGAACGGTTAGCCCTTCTCATCTAACCACGCGGCTTGTGCGAGTTATTTTTTGTATAAGCCGCTTAGTCCTGTAATTTTTTAGTTTCACATCTCTAATTTGTATTCTCTCATTTCTCCTCCATTTTATAAAAGGGAGGTCATACCTTTGTAATAGATACATTTTTGGATAATAAAATTTCTGTTAATCCACTTTCGGTTTGTTCTTGTTTGTTTCTAACAAGAAGGATAGATGTGAGGACCGGGCCGATGTCGGGGCCTGGGGTGGGATCAGAGTGATCCATGGGGGGGGGGGGGTTGAGGCTTCCCACAAGGCAAGTCTCTACACCATATACCGCAGGAGCGTCGGCTTCATATCCCAGACCCCACCCCCGGAGGAGAAGATCACTTTCTCGAGGAAGGACATGTCAGACCATTCCCCTTCTACGATGCGCTGGTCATCCAGACAACGGTCGAGAACTTAACTGTATCCCGGATCCTCACCGACAAAGGGAGTTCAGTCAACGTCATCTTCAAGAAGGCATTTGATGCAATGAAGGTGGAGGCCAAGAGGGTGCTGGCCTCGGATGGACCTTTGTTCGGATTCTTGGGGGAGAGGAAGGAGGTAGAAGGAGGAGTGGGGCTCTATTTCACTCTGGGAGGGCAGTCCCGCACCTGCCGATTCGTCATTGTGGATGCCCCCAACAGCTATAATGCCATCTTCGGGCGGCCCCTCTTCAGTACCTTTCGCTGCGTCCCCTCGTCCATCCACTAATGAGAAAGAAATGGGATAGATACAACTCTAGAGGGGGGGGGGTGAATAGAGTAATCAAAAATTGCACTAGCAAAGTTGACTGTCTACTCAACTCCCTTGGATTTAATTGCGGAATGAAGGTTATAGATATTTGAGATGAAACCCTAAAGCCTAACACAAGTGATGTGCACAAAAGGCAGCCAACTGTAATTACAGTTAAGGCTTGGAATCCTAAACAGCAACTAACAATCCTAGTTAAAATCTAATCACAGCCAATCAGCACGGAGAATTAAATAAACAATCCAGACGACACAAGGAATTTATAGCGGTTCCCCAAACAACTTGGGTACGTCCACTCTTCTACCAACAAGGTAGGAATCCACTCAGGTTTTTGATCAGGTGCCCTGCCACCAACAAGATCTGCTGCAGGTAGATCTAGAGACCCTTTAGACTTTTGATCAGGTGTCTAAAAACCAACACAGATTTTTGATCAGGTGCCCTACCACCAAGGTATACTTTTGAAGGGAGTAATAACCCTTTACAGGAGAGGGAAAGGAGGTTAAGATGTCTTCTCTATTTTACAATAGATTAGAGAAGCACAAGAACTTGCACTGAGCTAGAAAGCTCTTAAAGAATCAAGGCTCCCCCTGGCTAAAAGAACATCCAGGTGAAGTCTTGCTTCAGTGCAGAAACACTTCAGAAAATCTGAAGGAAAAAGCTACAAGAAGATAAAGAATATGAATTAAAATTTCTTCTTTAGGCAGCTATCTTCTTCTTCTTCTTCAAAAAGCTCTGAGTGAAGATCTTCCTGAAGGCAGGAGAACTCAGGTTGAAGAAGAGTGAAGAACTAAAACTTCTTCTCAGTTGAATGTGAACGAGCTGAGAGCAGTTGAAAAACTGTAAGTTCTAAGTTTGAATGCTGCAGTTAGCTTTTGAATAAGTGAGAACTCGTTGATTTCTTTCTTCAAAGAATCCTTTATATAGCAGCAGCAGCAACGGCTCTCATTTGAGTTTGAATCTTGTCTTCTACTGAAATCTGCAAGCTGGGCTGCAAATAGCATAAAACAAAACAAATACTGCAGGCAGATATCCTATAAAAGGATAAAGCTTTCTAAGAAGCTGCAAATAACTCTGATGAAATAATACAAGAGAAAGTCACATCAGAAGAGACTCTTTACAGCCAAGGAAGACTTTCTGAGTCTAACGGCTATAAAGGACAGCCTGACAGATAAAGCAGAAATCATATCTCAGCAAATAAGACAAATAACTTTGTCAGAAAAGATTGGCTCATGCATAAGGAATGGAGCAGATATTGCATGGAAATAATATCATAAATCTTTTATAAAATATGCCAAAATAAATCTGAAATAAATCACATCATAGAAGACGACAAAACTACTCAAGACATACAGCAAAACGTCGAACGACCCTCAGAGATCGTCGACCGAAGCACAGAGATCGTCGACCTATCAGACAGATAGTCGAACGATCCAGATAGTCGACCTATCAAAGAAAATAGTCGAACTATCTCAACAGATAGTCGAACTATCAGGTCAGATAGTCGAGCTATCAGATAGTCGATCTATCAGGACAGATAGTCGAACTACCAAAAAAAATAGATAGTCGACCTATCAAACAGATAGTCGATCTATCACAGAAAACAGATAGCCGACCTATCAACAGATAGTCGAGCTATCAAGCAAAATAGATAGTCGACCTATCAACAGATAGTCGAACTATCAGATAGTTGAACTATCCAAGCAAATAGTCGAACTATCAAAGAAGAACAGATAGTCGACCTATCAACAGATAGTCGAGCTATCACAGAAAACAGATAGTCGACCTATCAAACAGATAGTCGAACTATCAAAGCGGACAGATAGTCGACCTATCATGCAGATAGTCGAACTATCCAAGCAGATAGTCGAACTATCAAACACAACAGATAGTCGACCTATCAAACAGATAGTCGAACTATCAACGCAGACAGAACGTCGACCAACTGATAGACGATCGTCGATCAGCCGATAGACGATAGTCGAGCGGCGTTCGACCATAGTCGAACGAAAAACAACTTAACCAAATTTACATCTGGAAAAGTGACGCCTCTAAAACTAGAGCAAACTAACTACACAACTAACCTTTGACCATAGATAAATCTTGGGTCAAGAGACAGAAAGAGAGGACTGAACTCAAATCAAAACTAGGGTACCAACAATCTCCCCCTATTTGAGTTAAGTCTCTCAACAACTAAAACATACAAAACTAATTACAGAAAAATAAATAAAATGCATGAAGAGAAATAGCTAAGCAGATAACATCAATCAAACAGATAAGCAATAAATTGTCAATCAATGAAATTTTAAGATGCTTCAGAGTTAGATTTAGGATCAGAAGAGCTAGAAACAAAATTAATCTTTCTAGAGGGATCTAAAGCTTCTTTTCTCGACAACTTTAGGTCTTGTTCTCCAATGATTTTCAATTCTATTGCTCTTGGGACAACTGCCTCGGATGCTTTTCCATGTACTTTGAAGGATCAAATATCTCAGGTCTAACCTGGAATTTATCGAGCTCCTTCATTCTGAATTTTGACATCGTGGTCAATCCTGCAGTGTCTTTTCCTTCTGCTTTTGCTTTCTTAATTTGTGCTGCTCCAACAAGTTCAAGAAAACAAGCCATCTTAAAATTAGGATCAAGCTCTGGGCTTTCATAAACATTCTCAGAAGATGTATCAACTGGTTCTTTATCCTGAGTAACTAGATAAGAAAGAGGAGCAGACTTAGTAAATGTCTTGCTAGAGTTTTCAGATAAAATAATTTGCTTACCTTTTGAAACATCCTTCACAGAATGATCTGGCTTAGGAGAGGTTGAGCTTTTGAGTTCTTTAGAATGAGGAGGAGAAAATGTTGGTCTTTGATACACCACCTCTTTTACTTGTTCCTTAACAGCATCAAGCCTTTGATAGCCAGTTTGAGTTTTACCTTGGTATCCTTATGAACTTCTCCTTTGTGCTGACTGAGATGGATTGAACCTTTCAGACTGAGCAGCAGGTTTTGCAGATAAGTTTCCTGAGGCTCCTGCACTGGGAGGTGGAGGAGGAGGACCTCTAGGAGTCCATCTTAGAACAGGACTGTCATACCTCTTTGACTTATTTCTTTGCTTCTACTGATTTTTAGAGAAAGCCATCCAGTGCTGGAAATCTTTTGATTTAGGATCAATTCCTTTCAGGATATAGTAAGGAGTATCATTATCTGGATTAGGAGGAGGAGGAGGAGCCATAGCTTTCCTTTTCTTTTTAGTAGTTTTTTCTTTTTGACTCATCAGATTCATCAGAATCGATTTCATCCTCAGAATTAGAAGAGATAGGAAGATCATATGGATCAATTGCTTCTTGCATAGCTCTTTTCTTTTCCTTTAGAGCAGCCTTTTCTAATTCTTCTTCCATGGCATCCTGTGCCAGGAGAGCATCTAAATCCAAACCCGGGGAATCATCCCAAACAGTAGACTTTTCAATTTGAGCATCTGAATCCTTTTCTTTTTCATCAGCAACTGTCATGGTGACCAGTTCTACTTGCACTTCTAGCTGAGCTGGCTGAGTAGCTTCAGAAACTTGAACAGCTGGTTCTGGTTGAACTTGAACTTCTGGAGCTGGTTGGATAACAGGCTCTAGAACATCTAGAACTTCTTCCATTTTATCTGTAGTATTATGAATAAAATTTTGCTAAATGACATTTAATCATCCCTTCCAAGTATTCCCATACAAGCATATCAGTTATTAAGTCTAAAAAGTGAGTAAAGGGGATACCTTCAGAATCGACCTTTGCGTGTCCTAACTCCCATAATTCATCTAGAAAGGAAGTGATAACTCCTTCTAGGTACAGGGCGACCAGGGGAGTAGAACATTCTTCCAGGCAAGCTTTGACAATAAACTCAGACTTCAACAATGCATCAGAAATTTCTTTTTCAGATAAACTTTGAAGAGGAGCTGATTCTTCTATTTCTTTCTCTGCCACTACAGGATGATCTGCTGGAGGGGAGGCCAAAGGCAGCTCAGAGACATCTTCATTAAGCATCTCCCCCTGCCTGATTTCAGTAGATACTGAAACCAGGCCCCTAAAGGAAGAGGGCTCAGCAGACTTTGAGAGTGCTAGAATAGCAGCAGTCAAAGAAGATATGGAGGAAACAAGAGGGGCAATTGCCTCTTCAATCATAATTTTGATTGAGGGGGTAATTAGCTCCAAGATGCTAGATATGAAAGCTGGAGAGATTTCAGATGATGAAGGGGGAATCTCAGAGGATGGAAGATCAACAGGAATGGTGAATTCCTGATGAGTTGGAGAATGAACTGGAGATGGAGAGTGATGGGGAGTTGGATGAGAGGATGCAGGGTGATCAATATGATTTGAAGAAGGAATTGGAGACTGAGGAGGAGTAGAAATCTCAGAAACCAACAAATCAAAACTAGGATGAGATATCCTAGCAAGATGAGAGGGTAGAGGAGATGCAGGAGGTGATGCAAGGTGAGAAGCAGAAGGTCGTACTTCAATTGAAGTTGATGGAACTTCAACTGAAGTAGGCGGCAAAGCAGATGAAGAAGATGGAAGGGAGAGGTTTGCTGAGCCAGCTTCTTGTAGGGGAGGAGTGACTGAGGCAGTCCTGGTGCTCTCAAATGCAGTTGGAGCAACCCCTGCGGGAGCAGTCTTCAGAAAGGTCCTTTTCCATTTGGCGAACAGGGCTGGATCCATCTTCTTGCTGGCGTTTATGGAGGTAGCAGTTGAAACTAACAGATGGGGATACTTTTCCTTCAGAAAAATCCCAACTACCCTACCCAGGGTAACTTCTTTCTTGCTGTTCTTTTTCCTGATCAAATCAAACAGAACTCCTGCCCAATTAATCTGCTTTTTATTCACAATTGCACACATCAGTGCAAACTGCTGCCTTGTAATGTTGTCATGGGCAGAGTGCTTTCCCAGTAGCACTTTTCCGACGATTTCAGCAAGGAACTTAATCTTAAACGGAAAATTTACCTTAAGCAGCTTAGAGGGAATGCCTTCTGCATGTCCCAACTCTGTCAGCATTCTCCCAAACTCTGGGGTATCCTGCTCGTAATCTTCTTCCCCATTTATCAATCCAAATATTTCAGTTAAAATAGCGGGAGTCAATGTTACCTCTTCTCCGCCAACTGTTCCGGTCATTGAATCATCATTTGAAGACGAAGTAAACGCCCATTCTTTGATCTCGGGAATGTTTATCTTTATCATGTAGGACATAAGCTTTTCTAAACCTTGATCTTTGTATAAACTAAGGATTTCCACTATTCCGGATTCGCAGCAACTGAAAGACTCGAAATCCACACTGAATCCTGCATCGAACTTCACTACTGCTAGGAGCGCTGAAGCTATCGCCATCAAAAGGGCTGGAGAAGACGAGGGAGAGACGGCGAGGACGAAGCGGCAGAAATCGCAAGACAAAGAGCAAGCGGGAAGACGGAATGCGAAAAGACGCTCTCCGTCGATGATAAAAGCAACTATCTCTTAACCTAGGTCGACCATCGGCTTTATATTAAAACAACGATCGTCGATCTATTTAAAAGATACTGGAGACGATGGTCGAACGGTCGTTCGACGATCGGTCCTGAAGCAGAGTAGTCGATCAATCGTTCGACTATTTCTGTCTTCACAACCAGCAAGTTGTCGTCAACCATAGATCGACGATAAGCTCGACCTGTTCGACGATCTTCGAACGCCGGTCGACGATCTTCAAGCAGATAAGCTATTATCAACCATAGGTCGACGATAGGCTTGATCCGATCGACTATCTTCGAACGCCGTTCGACTATCTTCGAACAAGTTTCAACAAGGCAGACGTCACACTTAGTCTCTTCCATTAATCATGCCTAGTTGAACTAAAAAGAACAGATACTTCTGTTCATCTAAGGGCTTGGTGAATATATCACCTCTCTGAAGGTCTGTGGATATGAACTCAAGGCTGATCTTGTTCTTTTCCACACAATCTCTCAGGAAATGGTGCTGGATCTCAATGTGCTTCGTTCTAGAGTGGTGCACAGGATTTTGTGCAATAGAGATAGCACTGGTACTATCACACATGATTTTTGTGTTCTTGTGTGTGTACCCATAATCCAAAAGCTGATTTTTTATCCACAGGATCTGTGAACAACAACTAGCAGCTGCTATATATTCAGCTTCTGCAATTGAAGTTGATACAGAGGCCTGCATCTTACAGAACCAAGAGACCAATCTCTCTTCCAGGAACTGGCAAGTTTCTGAGGTACTTTTCCTGTCAACTCTACAACCAGTATAATCAGAATCAGAATATCCAATTAATTCAAATTCTGACTCAGCTGGGTACCAAAGTCCTAGATTTGGACATCCCTTCAGGTCTCTCAAGATTCTCTTGAGAAGAATCAGATGAGATTCCTTGGGGTTGACCTGGAATCTAGCACAAAGGCATGTAGCAAACATTATGTCTGGCCTACTTGCAGTTAAATACAATAGGGAACCAACAATGGCCCTATAATTCTTTTGATCAACAGGCTTTCCCTGATCATCAGAATCAATAACTACATTAGTAGTCATAGGTGTATGCATTGCTGAAGCATCAGCCATCCCAAACTTCTTTACCAATTCCTTGGCATATTTGGATTGGGAGATGAAGATGCCATCAACATCTTTCTTTACTTGGAGACCAAGAAAGTAAGACAGCTCACCCATACTACTCATCTCAAACTTGGAATGTATCAAGTTAGAGAATTTTTTGCACAGTTTGGGATCAGTGGAACCAAAAATAATATCATCCATATACACTTGAACTAACAGGATTGTGTCCTTGTGGTGCTTGACGAAGAGAGTTCTATCAACTACTCCCCTAACAAAGTTGTGCTGTAACAGGAAACTAGCTAGAGTCTCATACCAGGCTCTTGGTGCTTGTTTGAGTCCATAAAGAGCTTTTTGCAACTTGAGTACATGTGAGGGCTGAGTTGAAGAAACAAACCCAGATGGCTGTTCAACAAAAACCTCTTCCTTTAGCTCACCATTTAGAAAGGCACTTTTTACATCCATCTGAAAAACTTTAAATTTCATATAGGCTGCATAGGCTAAGAAGATCCTTATTGCCTCTAGCCTTGCAACAGGAGCAAAGGTTTGGTCATAATCTATACCTTCCTCCTGTCTGTAGCCCTGAGCTACAAGCCTAGCTTTGTTCCTTACAATGATTCCATTTGCATCCAACTTATTTCTATACACCCACTTGGTGCCTATGATCAGTTGGCCTTTAGGTCTTGGAATCAAAGTCCACACTTTACATCTTTCAAACTGATTGAGTTCCTCTTGCATAGCAATGATCCAGTGGGGATCTAGCTCAGCATCTTTAATGGTGAGGGGCTCAATCTGTGAAAGGAAACAAGCATGCATCACATCCTGTCTTAACTGATGTCTTGTTTGAACACCAACTGATATGTCTCCTATCACTTGAGATGTAGGATGATCTCTAAGTGTGACAACATCAGCAGGTGGGATGTGATCTTCAGCAATAGTTGGGATTAATTCCTCAGGAGGAATTTGATCTACTATTGGTGGAACAACAACAACTTCTGCAATGTCTTCATCACTGTCTGATTCAGTGATATGAAGAGTTAAAAGATGAAGAATCTCTTGAGTGACATCTTTGGTAGATTCTTGTACCTGCAATGAACTTGAGGAAGGGGAAGTTTCCTTCTCCTTGTAAAACATTTGAGATTCATCAAAGGACACATGAACAGACTCTTCAATTTTAGAAGAAGATTTATTAAATACCCTATAAGCTTTGCTTACTTGGGAATATCCAAGAAAAATTCCCATTGAAGCTTTTGCTTCAAACTTTCTAAGGTATTCTTTATTATTATTATGAATATAAACTACACAGCCAAATACTCTAAAATAATTTATTTTAGGTTTCTTTCCTTTAAGCAACTCATAAGGAGTTTTACACTTAAGTTTGTGTATCAGACTTCTATTCAAGACATAGTTGGCTGTACTAACAGCTTCTGCCCAATAGGAAAGAGGCATATTAGCATCTGCCAATAATGTGCCAACAGCTTCAATCAGGGTTCTATTCTTCCTTTCAACTACCCCATTTTGTTGGGGAGTTCTAGGCGCTGAGAAGCTATGTTTGATACCTTCTCTCTCACAGAATTCTTGCATGAGAAGAGAGACAAACTCAGTACCATGATCACTTCTGATCAAGGCCACATGAGTAGAGTACTCAGTCTGCACACATAATAGAAAATCTGTAAGGGCTTTGAAGTTATCAGCCTTAGTTCTCAAAAAGAACACCCAAGTGAATCTAGAGAAGTCATCTACAATGACTAGGGTGTAATACTTCCCTCCTAAAATCTGTACATTTATTGGGCCAAATAGGTCCAAATGTAATAAAAACAGTATTCTAGGAGAATCACTTTTATTTACTGATTTAAATGAATTCTTGGTTTGCTTGCCTAATTGACAAGCCTTGCATAGGCTCTCCTTCTTGTAGGGACAAGAAGGAAAACCTCTAATAAGGTTGTGTTTAGATAATCTAGATATATTCTTGAGGTTAACATGGCTAAGACTTTTAAGCCATAAAGTATTGTTATTGGTTACTTTATTAAATAAGCAGATTTCAGAATGAGTTGAGTTAAAATCTACTAAATAAATGTTGCCTTGTCTAATACCTACTAACACAACATTATTATTTAAAGTAATATTACAAAAAGAGTTAGAAAATGATACCTGGTATCCAGCATCACATAACTGACTTACTGAAATTAGATTATGCTTCAGTCCAGTTACATAAGCAACTCTCTTGAATGTTACAGCTCCAATTGTCATCCTGCCATAGCCTTCAGTTTGACCACAGCTTGAATCTCCAAAGATTACCTTTGGGCCGAGCTTGGCTTTGAACCTTGACAGATGTTCTTTATTTCCTGTCATATGCTTGGAGCAACCACTATCCAAATACCACTTATTTTGAGTGATAGGATAGGTATTCACCTGCAAATAAATCAATTAAACATTGTGGACCCAGGTAACCTTGGGTCCCTTGTTTTTCACATAAGAAAAACTGGAAATAAAAGAATAAGCAGGTTGAGGGTGATAACCTAATGGGTAAGATCTCCTAGGTGGGATTCTCCATGCAGATGATGGGTCAATGAACCTAGGGTTTCTATTCATATTCAGGTTTCTAAAGTTCTGGTTAAAGTTTTGAAATTCTTGTTGAAAACGTCGATCGGCGTTCGACGATTGGTACCCAGATCATCGATCTCCGTTCGACCACTGGGCCTGCGATCGTCGAGCTGCGTTCGACGCTCTTTGTAATTCCTTAAATTTTTGTTTTCTTTTCTCTCTCTTAGCTTTATTTAAGGCTTTATTAACCTGATTAACTTGCTCAGTGTTCTTTATCCCATCAGCTGAGATAAAGTTCACTGGAGTTGAAAGATGGTTTTTAAGAACAATTGGGGGTTCACTAGAAGAAGCTCATAAGCCTAATTTGTTATTGCCTGTCCTAGTGTTAGACATGCTGGTTATTTCAAGCAGCTTAAGGCTTCTACCATTCAGAGATTCTTCTAACCTTTTGGACTTAGCTAATTCATTCTTAAGAAATTTTATTTCTTCACTAGCATTAGTGAGTTCTGCTGTTAACCTAATGTTTTCATTAGAAATTAATTCAGATTCAGCTAGTTTATTTCTAAGCTCTTTTATTTTCTTTTCAGAACTAATTAAATCTAAACATAAAGATTTAAAATCTGATTTAAATTCATCAGATGTAAAATCGTAAGATGACAATACCTCATCTTCAGTTGGCATTTCTTCATCAGAATCTGAACTCTCTGCTGCTGAGTGATTGCTGCAGGCATCAATTGCCATCAGGCAAACTTCCTTTGCCTTCTTTTCTTCCTCATCCCCACTGGAGCTTGAGGAGAAAGATTCCTCATCAGAATCGCTCCATGTTTCAGCAACAAAACCTCTCTCCTTCTTTTTGTTCTTGTAGGAGGATGGATTGGAATGCTTCCTGTGCTGATCCTTGTCTTTCTTTTTATCTTTATTCTTTTCCTCTGGACAATCTGGAAGAATATGTCCAGGCTTCCTGCAACCATAGCAGATTATTTCTTTAGAAGGAGTACGATCATACCTTGGTTTATCTTCATACTTTGAAGATTTTTTTCTGAATTCTTTCCTTCCCATCTTGAGAAACCTTTTGGAAAATAATGTCATCAGTTTCTCATTGGACTGGCTTCCTTCAGAAGCATCAGCAGCTTTGAGAGTAAGGGTTTGCTCTTTTCTTGTGGGAGTTGGAGTTTTTGCTTCAGCCTCAGCTTCCCTGGACTTCAGCACTTGCTCAAAAGACTTGAGCTTGCCGAGAAGGGCTTCTGTTGAGATTTCTGTTATACTTCTGGCCTCCTTGATAGGCCAGATCCTCAGATCCCATGTGCTAGGGAAGCACATAAGAATCTTATCATTGACCTCTGTCAATGAAATATCCTTATCAAGAGTCCTCAGCTTATTGATGATTGAGCCGAGCCTTGTGTACATAGCTTCAACTGATTCAGCATCAGTTTTCTTGAAGTTTTCATACTGTGAGATAAGGTTGGACCTCCTGTCCTTCCTTTCATCAGCTGAACCAGCTACAATCTGGTTCAGTGTATCCCATATTGCTTTTGCTGAGGAGCAGTCAGCAATCTTCTGGAATACCTCATCAGACATTGTCTGAGCCAGAATGTTCATTGCCTTAGCATCTGCTATCTTTGCCTTTTTGTATTCATCATTGTAATCTAGAGGGGGCACTGCACTCATATCAGTTGATGATGAAGCAGTAGCTGCAGCAGATGCTCTTGGTGGTCCTGTCAAAATAGAAGCAAAGATACTCTCATCAATAAAATTCATATATAATTTAATCCTTGCCTTCTAGATGCTAAACTTGGCTAAGTTGCATGCTGCAGGTCTGGTGCTAGAGTAATCCTTGGACTGGGCCATGATAGTGAAAGTGAATATCTATAAACTTTGGTATCTGTCAGGATCTTGTGACTTAGGTGTTAGCCTATACAGTCAGCCAACCTCCCTCTGATACCAATTGAAAGAAAAGGGATAGATACTACTATAGAGGGGGGGTGAATAGAGTAATCAAAAATTGCACTAGCAAAGTTGACTGTCTACTCAACTCCCTTGGAGTTAATTGCGGAATGAAGGTTATAGATATTTGAGATAAAGAGCTGGCTGACATCTTCACCAAGCCAGTATTCGCTTCGTTTCTTCATATTTGCGACAAGCTGGGCATGATCGCTATATATGCTCCAGCTTGAGGGGGAGTGTTGGAGTAGGTGACCGTGCGGTCTGGCGGTCTGTCTTGGCAGGTTGATGACCGCGAGGTCTGGCGATTTCCCTTCAGCGGTTTGGTTACTGGGCTGTTGCTGTCTAGAGTCCGAGCGATCTTGCAGTTTATCTCAGGGGACTTGGAGACCGGGCGGTCTAGCGGTCTCCCATGGCGACTTCTCTCTCTGGTGGTAACCGAGCGGTTAGCCCTTCTCATCTAACCACACGGCTTGTGCGAGTTGTTTTTTGTATAAGCCGCTTAGTCCTGTAATTTTTTAGTTTCACATCTCTAATTTGTATTCTCTCATTTCTCCTCCATTCTATAAAAGGGAGGTCATACCTTTGTAATAGATACATTTTTGGATAATAAAATTTCTGTTAATCCGCTTTCGGTTTGTTCTTGTTCGTTTCTAACAAGAAGGATAGATGTGAGGACCGGGCCGATGTCGAGGCCTGGGGTGGGATCAGAGTGATCCATGGGGGGGGGGGGGGGGGGGGGTTGAGGCTTCCCACAAGGCAAGTCTCTACACCATATACCGCAGGAGCGTCGGCTTCATATCCCAGACCCCACCCCCGGAGGAGAAGATCACTTTCTCGAGGAAGGACATGTCAGACTATTCCCCTTCTATGATGCGCTGGTCATCCAGACAGCGGTCGAGAACTTAACTGTATCCCGGATCCTCACCGACAAAGGGAGTTCAGTCAACGTCATCTTCAAGAAGGCATTTGATGCAATGAAGGTGGAGGCCAAGAGGGTGCTGGCCTCGGATGGACCTTTGTTCGGATTCTTGGGGGAGAGGAAGGAGGTAGAAGGAGGAGTGGGGCTCCATTTCACTCTGGGAGGGCAGTCCCGCACCTGCCGATTCGTCATTGTGGATGCCCCCAACAGCTACAATGCCATCTTTGGGCGGCCCCTCTTCAGTACCTTTCGCTGCGTCCCCTCATCCATCCACTAATGAGAAAGAAATGGGATAGATACAACTCTAGAGGGGGGGTGAATAGAGTAATCAAAAATTGCACTAGTAAAGTTGACTGTCTACTCAACTCCCTTGGATTTAATTGCGGAATGAAGGTTATAGATATTTGAGATGAAACCCTAAAGCCTAACACAAGTGATGTGCACAAAAGGCAGCCAACTGTAATTACAGTTAAGGCTTGGAATCCTAAACAACAACTAACAATCCTAGTTAAAATCTAATCACAGCCAATCAGCACAGAGAATTAAATAAACAATCCAGACGACATAAGGAATTTATAGCGGTTCCCCAAACAACTTGGGTACGTCCACTCTTTTACCAACAAGGTAGGAATCCACTCAGGTTTTTGATCAGGTGCCCTGCCACCAACAAGATCTGCTGCAGGTAGATCTAGAGACCCTTTAGACTGTTGATCAGGTGTCTAAAAACCAACACAGATTTTTGATCAGGTGCCCTGCCACCAAGGTATACTTTTGAAGGGAGTAATAACCCTTTACAGGAGAGGGAAAGGAGGTTAAGATGTCTTCTCTATTTTACAATAGATTAGAGAAGCACAAGAGCTTGCACTGAGCTAGAAAGCTCTTAAAGAATCAAGGCTCCCCCTGGCTAAAAGAACATCCAGGTGAAGTCTTGCTTCAGTGCAGAAACACTTCAGAAAATCTGAAGGAAAAAGCTACTAGAAGATATAGAATATGAATTAAAATTTCTTCTTTAGGCAGCTATCTTCTTCTTCTTCTTCAAAAAGCTCTGAGTGAAGATCTTCCTGAAGGCAGGAGAACTCAGGTTGAAGAAGAGTGAAGAACTAAAACTTCTTCTCAGTTGAATGTGAATGAGCTGAGAGCAGTTGAAAAACTGTAAGTTCTAAGTTTGAATGCTGCAGTTAGCTTTTGAATAAGTGAGAACTCGTTGATTTCTTTCTTCAAAGAATCCTTTATATAGCAGCAGCAGCAACGGCTCTCATTTGAGTTTGAATCTTGTCTTCTACTGAAATCTGCAAGCTGGGCTGCAAATAGCATAAAGCAAAACAAATACTGCAGGCAGATATCCTATAAAAGGATAAAGCTTTCTAAGAAGCTGCAAATAACTCTGATGAAATAATACAAGAGAAAGCCACATCAGAAGAGACTCTTTACAGCCAAGGAAGACTTTCTGAGTCTAACGGCTATAAAGGACAGCCTGGCAGATAAAGCAGAAATCATATCTCAGCAAATAAGACAAATAACTTTGTCAGAAAAGATTGGCTCATGCATAAGGAATGAAGCAGATATTGCATGGAAATAATATCATAAATCTTTAATAAAATATGCCAAAATAAATCTGAAATAAATCACATCATAGAAGACGACAAAACTACTCAAGACATACAGCAAAACATCGAACGACCCTCGGAGATCGTCGACCGAAGCACAGAGATCGTCGACCTATCAGACAGATAGTCGAACGATCCAGATAGTCGACCTATCAAAGAAGATAGTCGAACTATCTCAGCAGATAGTCGAACTATTAGGTCAGATAGTCGAGCTATCAGATAGTCGATCTATCAGGACAGATAGTCGAACTACCAAACAAAACAGATAGTCGACCTATCAAACAGATAGTCGATCTATCACAGAAAACAGATAGCCGACCTATCAACAGATAGTCGAGCTATCAAGCAAAACAGATAGTCGACCTATCAACAGATAGTCGAACTATCAGATAGTTGAACTATCCAAGCAAATAGTCGAACTATCAAAGAAGAACAGATAGTCGACCTATCAACAGATAGTCGAGCTATCACAGAAAACAGATAGTCGACCTATCAAACAGATAGTCAAACTATCAAAGCGGACAGATAGTCGACCTATCATGCAGATAGTCGAACTATCAGATAGTTGAACTATCCAAGCAGATAGTCGAACTATCAAACACAACAGATAGTCGACCTATCAAATAGATAGTCGAACTATCAACGCAGACAGAACGTCGACCAACTGATAGACGATCGTCGATCAGCCGATAGACGATAGTCGAGCGGCGTTCGACCATAGTCGAACGAAAAACAACTTAACCAAATTTACATCTGGAAAAGTGACGCCTCTAAAACTAGAGCAAACTAACTACACAACTAACCTTTGACCATAGATAAATCTTGGGTCAAGAGACAGAAAGAGAGGACTGAACTCAAATCAAAACTAGGGTACCAACATAATGCCTGAAGTTCAACGCTGAGGGGGTCTAGGTCCGGGTTCGGGGAGACCCCAATGTTGGAACCCCTAGGTGATTTGGGCTAGGTTCTCTTCTTAGGTTGTGACCCATGTTGTATAAAAGGGTCAAATGTTATGTGTTTTTAGAGTCTAGGTCATGCCCTTAAAGTCAACAGTAGAAAGGACCAGCCTCCAACACTGTCAGAGACTTAAGACTTAGAAGATTCAAGACTTAATAAAAAAGGTGATCTGCGTTCGTCGAACTCCGGTCGACGATCGTCGTGCTCAGCTCGACTAACCCAGAGACAATTCTCTGAGCTGAGCTCGACAAACTTAGATCTCAGCTCGACGATCTCTGAACAAAGTGATAACTCCTCTGTCAAACTTCAGTCGATGAACTCTATCCTCAGTTCGACTAACACCACAGTTCATTCAAAGCCAAAGGTTACTCAGAGCCAAAGTTCACTCAACGCTCTCAACGCTATCAATGACTCAACACTCTAAATCGACTCAACTCCAGAATGGTGATCTAACACTCAAAGCCAGAGGACATCTCACTCAACGCCAGATCAATACTTCAACACTCAACATCAGAAAATATTCTAAGTCCAGACTACAGACTCAGCTCGACAATCTTGGATCTCAGCTCGACGAACAACCGTTCTCAGGTCGACGAACTTAGTGCACAGAATCATTCAGTTTATGCAGTGCAGTTGTTCGCAGAGCTCAGGTCGACGAAAGCCGATCAGAGGTCGACGAAAGCCATTCTCAGGTCGACGAAAGCTGTTCTCAGGTCGACGAAAACTGTAAGGCATATTGTCATTTATTCTTTCCTTTTCTGTCTCCTTATTTTATACTATTATAGGCCGTTAATTCCATGGATAATCAATGCTCTTATATCTTTTGAAATTAGCCGTTACTAGCAGCATTGATTACAAATATCCTTCATAGAATTAACTACTTATATCTCGGGACAGCCATAGAATAGAATATATGACAGCATACTTGTCATTTTCATTTCCGAGATTCCGGCTAAGAATTTATTGCAGATTTTTGAATTCGACCAAGTTGTAGTTATCATTCGAGGATCTCTTAGTGAAGATCACACAGAGAGCTAAGAAAAATAGAGAAGAAAAGAGATACATAAAAACTCGTGTGCTATCAATAAGCAAGTCACAGGAAAAAGCATACAGACAACAAAAGTGCAGTGAAAACAACTCTCAGAAAATCTACTTCTCTCAAGAGAAGAAGAAGGAACAACCATCACCATCAAGAGTCCTTCTTCCTTTTTCTCTTTGTTTTCAGGGATCTCAAGTGACAAGTTATTCAAATCAGTCAAGGATCTCTAAAGAGCTAAAATTCATACTCACCCTTTTGCAAAGCTTCCACTCCTGAACCAGTCAAGATCTCAGGGGGAGCTTTGACAATAACACAAATCCACTTAGTCTTCTCATTTTGATTTGAAAAAAAGAAGACTTCCATCAACCTATCTTCCCACCTCTGTACAGGGTTTTAATACCCTTCAAAATTATTCTTGGTTGCAAGTCTCTTAACCAAAAGACTTGAGGTTTGGTTTTTGAGTACCTGATCAAAAACTCATTGGTGGCAGTCACCTGATCAAAACCTCTAGTGGATTCCTACCTAGAGTGGTAGAAGAGTGGATGTACCCAAGTTCAGGGAACCACTATAAAATTCTTGCGTTGTCTGTGTGGCTGTGTTGTTTTTCCTTTGTGCTTATGCTGTGATATATTTTTATTGTATAGCTTAGTTATCTCTCTCTAGTTTATCTGCTGCACTTGTGCACCTATACACTTATACTATAGTAACATATTTTATTAAAGATCTTTTATTTCAATAAAAATTAAAAGATTTCAATAACTCTATTCACCCCCCCTCTAGAGTTTTTCAGAGCTTACCCTATCTTTCAATTGGTATCAGAGGGTGGTTAATCACATCATACAGGCTCACACCTAGATTAATCAAGATCCTCAGGATAAACTCTGAATAAGCTTTAGTAGTCTCTCTAATTATATTTTATTTTCTGATATCATGGCACAAAATAAGGATTATGCCAGCACCAGACCTCCAGTTTGCAACTTGCAAAAGTTTGGAATATGGAAGGCAAGAATCAAGCTGTACATGAACTCTATTGATGAGGACATTTTTAATTCCATCTTGACAGGACCACCAGCACCAGTGCCCTCTACTTCAACCACTATAAATCTTAGTGCAGTGCCTCCTCTAGATCAAGCTGATGCACACAAAAAGGCAAAGATTGCTGATGCTAGAGCTATGAATATAATATCCCAAACTATGTCAGATGACATATTTCAGAAGGTTGCTGAATGTACATCTGCCAAAGCCATTTGGGATTCCCTCAACCAAATGGTAGCAGGCTCTGCTAATGAGAGGAAGGACAGAAGATCAAACCTGATATCCCAATATGAGAACTTTATGAAAGATGAAGCAGAATCAGTAGAAGTAATGTACAACAGGCTGAGCTTCATCATCAGTGAGCTCAGAACATTGGATAAAGAATTTACTCTGACTGAGGTCAATGACAAGATCCTCATGTGCTTCCCTAGCACATGGGACTCCAGAATATGGCCCATCAGAGAAGCCATAAGCATGGTTGAAATCTCAACAGAATCTTTACTTGGAAAGCTCAAATTTTATGAGCAACTGATCAAGTCAAGAGAAGCTGTAGTTTAACCAAAAGCTTCAACACCTACCAGGAAGGAACAAAACTTAGCACTCAAAGCTGCAGAAGAATCTCCCAGCGTATCAGCCAATGAAGAACTTATGAGTCTCTTTGCTAAGAGATTCTATAAAATGGCAAGGAAGGACTTCAGGAGAAAGCCTTCAAGGAAAGAAGATAAACCCAGGTATGACAAGATCCCTTCTAAAGAATTTGTATGTTTTGGATGCAGGAAACCTGGACATTTCATCTCAGAATGTCCAGAAGTTCAAAAGAAAGACAAAAGGAAAGAAAAGGAGTCAAGAAGACATCAACACAACAAGGCCTCCTCTAGCAAGTATAAAAAGAAGGATAAGGGCTTTGTGGCTGAAACCTGGAGTGATACTGAAGATGAAACATCCTCATCCAGCTCTAGTGAAGATGATGAAGAAGAAAAGAAGGCAATAAAAATGTGCCTTATGGCAATTGATGCTGGAAGCAGCAGATCAGATTCAGAAGAATCAAGTGATGAAGAATTCCTCTCTGAAGAGGATCAGGTAGAAGAGAACCCTGTTACTCAAAACAAATGGTACCTGGACAATGGTTGCTCTAAACACATGGCAGGTTGCAAAGAATGTCTAATCAACTATAAAGCCAAGATTGGACCTAAAGTAATCTTTGGGTACTCAGGCTTTGGACTAACAGAAGGCAATGGTGACTTCAACTATGGAGCTGTCACATTCAAGAAAGTGACCTATGTGAATGGTCTCAAGCATAACCTGATATCAATAAGCCAACTATGTGATACAGGTTATCAAGTAAGCTTTACTAACACCTTATGTCTTATCTCTTTAAACAACACAACTATTTTAACTGGAATTAGACAAGGCAACATCTATTTAGTAAATTTTGAATCAGTTAAATCTGAAATTTGCTTATTCAATTCTGTTAGCATTCAAACTAACTTATGACACAAAAGACTAGGACCTGTAAACCATAAAAATATAGCTAGGTTATCTAAAGACAATCTTGTTAGAGGCTTACCTTTTGGTCCCTACAAGAAGGAATGCCTTTGCAGGGCTTGTCAACTAGGCAAGCAAACTAAATCTAGTTTTAAATCCATTAATAAGAGTGATTCACCTAGAATCTTGTACTTGCTCCATATGAACCTTTTTGGCCCAATTGCAGTACAAAGTCTAGGAAGAAAGTCTTATACATTAGTTATTGTAGATGACTTCTCGAGATTCACATGGGTTTTCTTTTTGATAACTAAGTCAGATTCTTTTAAAGTTCTCATAGATTTTCTCAAGAACATACAGATTGAGTACTCTACTCAAGTTGCATTGATCAGAAGTGATCATGACACTAAGTTTGACTCTCTTCTTATGCTAGAGTTCTGTGAGAAGGAAGACATCAGACATTGTTTCTCAGCTCCAAGAACTCCTCAACAAAATGGGGTAGTTGAAAGGAAGAATAGAACACTCATTGAAGCTGCAGGTACATTGCTTGCAGATGCTTACATGCCTCTTTCCTACTGGGCAGAAGCAGTAAGCACAACAAACTATGTCCTGAATAGAAGTTTAATACATAAACTAAAGCTTAAGACTCCCTATGAACTACTCAAAGGGAAGAAACCTATAATAATCTATTTTAAAGTATTTGGATGTATATGTTATATTCACAATAATGACAAGAAATATCTTAGAAAATTTGAAGCTAAGACTGCAATGAGAATCTTTCTAGGATATTCCCAAGTCAGCAAGACATATAGGGTGTTCAACAAATCAACATTAAAAATTGAGGAATCTATGCATGTGACATTTGATGAATCTAACATGTTTTACAAGGAGAGAGACATCTTTACCAACAATCATCTGCAGGTACAAAATTTGTGTGAGAGCTTGGATGATCTAAACCTTACCTCAAAGGTTGAGTCACATCCCTCTCCACAAGCTATATCAGAAGCTGAAAGTGAAGAAGAGTCTGTGGAAGCAGTTTGTTGGTACCCTAGTTTGATTTGAGTTTAGTCTTGTCTTCTTAGTCTCTTGACCCATGAATTATCTATGGTCAAAGGTTAGTTGATAGGTTAGATTTTCTAGTTGTGTAGAATTGCTTTTCCAAATGAATATTTGGTTAAGTAGTTTTTCGTTCGACCAAAGTCGAACGTCGCTCGACTATCGTCTATCGGCTGATCGACGATCGTCTATCAGTTGGTCGACATTCTGTCCGCCTTGATAGCTCGACTATCTGTTGATAGGTCGACTATCTGTGTTGCCTTGATAGTTCGACTATCTGTTGATAGATCGACTATCTGCGTTGCTTTGATAGTTCGACTATCTGCTTGGATAGCTCAACTATCTGATAGTTCGACTATCTGTTGATAGATCGACTATCTCTGCTTTCTTTGATAGGTCGACTATCTGTTGATAGGTCGACTATCTATTTTCTGTGATAGGTCGACTATCTGCTTGATAGGTCGACTATCTGTTTTTGTTTGGTAGTTCGACTATCTGTCCGGATAAATCGACTATCTGATAGCTCGACTATCTGTTTTGATAGGTCGACTATCTGCCGAGGTAGTTCAACTATCTTCCTTGATAGTTCGACTATCTAGATCGTTCGACTATCTGTCCGATAGGTCGACGATCTCCGTGTGTAGGTCGACGATCTCCGAAGGTCGTTCGACGTTTTGCTGTATGCTCTTATTTAGTTTGTCGTCTTCTGTGATGTGACTAAATTAATATTTATTTTGGCATATTTTATGAAAGATTATCTGAATAATTTGTGACATTATTTCCATGCAATATTTATTCTATTCTATATGCATGAGCTAATCTTTTCTGACAAAGTTGTTTGTCTTGTAGCTGAGATATGATATCTGCCAGGCTGTCCTTTATAGCCGTTAGACTCAAAAAGTCTTCCTGCCCGTAAAGAGATCTTTTTGATGTGACTTTATCTTATATTATTTCATCAGAAGTATTTGCAGCTTCTTAGAAAGCTTTATCCTTTTATAGGATATCTGCCTGCTGTAGTTTGTTTTTGCTTTATGCTTTTTGCAGCCCAGCTTGCAGAGTTCAGAAAAAGACAAGATTCAAACTCAATTAGAGCCGTTGCTGCTGCTGATATAAAAAGACTTCTTTGAAGAAAAATCAACTAGTACTCGTAGCAAGAAATTCATTCAGCAAGCTTACAGCAAGAACAAGTTTAACTGCTCTCAGCAATCTTCACTTAACTGAGAAGTTGTTTGCTCTTCTGCTCTTCTTCAACCTGAGTTCTCCTGTTCCAGGAAGTTCTGACTCAGAGTTCTTTTGAAGAAGAAGAAGAATAAGATAGCTTCTAGAAGATTTTAATTTCTTATTTTATATCTTCTTGTAATTCTTCCTTCTGTATTTACTGAAGTGTTTCTGCACTGAAGCAAGACTTCACCTGGACGTTCTTTGAGCCAGGGGGAGCCTTGATTCTTTTAGAGCTTTCTAGCTCAGTGCAAGTTATTGTGCTTCTCTAATCTATTGTAAAATAGAGAAGACACCTTAACCCCTTTCCCCCTCCTATTCAGGGTTATTACTCCCTTCAAAAGTATTCCTTGGTGGCAGGGCACCTGATCAAAAACTTGTGTTTGGTTTTTAGACACCTGATCAAAAGTCTAAAGGGTTTCTTGATCTACCTGAAGCAGATCTTGTTGGTGGCAGGGCACCTGATCAAAAACCTGAGTGGATTCCTACCTTGTTGGTAGAAGAGTGGACGTACCCAAGTTGTTTGGGGAACCACTTAAATTCCTTGTGTCGTCTGGATTGCCTTGTTTAAATTCTTGCATTGTGGCTGTGATTAGATATAACAAGATTTGCTAGTTGCTGATTAGGATATCCAAGCCTTAACTGTAATTACAGTTAGCTTGAGTCTGTGCACATCACTTGTGTTAGGCTTTAGGGTTATCTCCATATCTATAATATTTTCATTCCGCATTTCACTCCAAGGGAGTTGAGTAGAAAGTCAACTTTGCTAAGTCAAATTTTGATAACTCTATTCACCCCCCCTCTAGAGTAGTATCTATCCCTTCTCTTTCAATTGGTATCAGAGGGAGGTTGACTGACTGAATAGGCTAACACCTAAGTCACAAGATCCTGATAGATACCAAAGTTTATAGATATTCACTTTCACTATCATGGCCCAGTCCAAGGATTATTCTAGCACCAGACCTCCAGCATGCAACTTAGCTAAGTTTGGCATCTGGAAGGCAATGATCAAATTATATATGAATTCTATTGATGAAAGCATCTTTGCTTCTATTTTATCAGGACCCCCAAGAGCACCTGCTGCTGCTTCTGCCTCATCATCTGATATGAGTGCAGTGCCTCCTCCAGACTACAATGATGAGTACAAAAAGGCAAAGATAGCAGATGCCAAGGCAATGAACATTCTGGCTCAGACAATGTCTGATGAGGTATTCCAGAAGGTTGCTGACTGCTCCTCAGCAAAAGCTATGTGGGATACACTGAACCAGATTGTAGTTGGTTCAGCTGATGAAAGGAAGGACAGGAGGTCCAACCTTATCTCACAATATGAGAACTTCAAGAAAACTGATGCTGAATCAGTTGAAGCCATGTACACAAGGCTCAACTCATCAATGAGCTGAGGACCCTTGACAAGGACATATCATTGACAGAGGTCAATGATAAGATTCTTATGTGCTTCCCTAGCACATGGGATCTGAGGATCTGGCCCATCAAGGAAGCCAGAAGTACAACAGAGATCTCAACAGAAGCTCTTCTCAGCAAGCTCAAATCCTTTGAGCAAGTGCTGAAGACAAGGGAAGCAGAAGCTGAAGCAAAGACCCCTACTCCAACAAGAAAAGAGCAATCTCTAGCTCTTAAGGCTGATGCTTCTGAAGGCAGCCAATCCAATGAGGAACTAATGACATTATTTGCCAAGAGGTTTCTCAAGATGGGGAGAAAGGAGTTCAGAAAGAAGTCTTCACGCTATGAAGACAAACCAAGGTATGACCGTTCACCTGCTAAAGAAATTATCTGTTATGGTTACAGGAAACCTGGACATATCTTACCAGATTGTCCAGAGGAGAAGAACAAAGATAAGAGGAAAGAAAAGGAACAGCACAGGAAGCACTCCAAGCCATCCTCCTACAAGAACAAGAAGAAGGAGAGAGGCTTCGTCGCTGAAACCTGGAGTGATTCTGATGAGGAATCTTCCTCCTCAAGCTCCAGTGAAGATGAGGAAGAGAAGAAGGCAAAGGAAATTTGCCTGATGGCAATAAATGCCTGTAACAATCACTCAGCTGCAGAGAGTTCAGATTCAGAGGAAGAAATGCCAACAGAAGATGAGGTACTATCTTCTTATGATTTCACTTCTGGTGAATTCAAATTAGAATTTAAATCTTTATGTTTAGATTTAATTAGTTCTGAAAAAGAGATTAAAGAACTTAGACATAGGGTAGCTGAATCAGAAATCATATCTATTTAAAATATTAAGTTAAAGGAAGATCTCACTAATTATAGTGAAGAAATTAAGTTTCTTAAAATTGAGTTAGCTAAATCTAAGAGGTTAGAAGAATCTCTAAATGGTAGAAGCCTTAAGTTATTGGAAATAACCAGCATGACTAACACTAGGTCAGGCAATAACAAACTAGGCTTAGGAGCTTCTCCCAGTGAACCCCCAGTTATTCTTAAAAATAATCTTTCAACTCCAGTGAACTTTATCTCAACTGATGGGATAAAGAACACTGAGCAAGTAAATCAAGTTAATAAAACTTTAAATAAAGCTAAGAGAGAAAAGAGGAAGAAATTTTTTAAAGAAATACAAAGAGAATCGAACATTGCTCGACGATCGGAAGCTCAATGGTCGAATGAAGCTCGACGATCTGAGCGTCCATCGTCGAACGTCGATCGACGTTTTCAATATGATTTTCAAAATCATCATCAAACCCATAGAAACCTAAATGAAAATAGAAACCCTAGATTTGTTGACCCATCATCTGCATGGAGAACCCCATCTAGGAGATCTCACCCATTAGGTTATCACCCTCAGCCTGCATTTTCATTTATTTCTAGCTTTTCTTATGTGAAAAACAAGGGACCCAAGGTTACCTGGGTTCACAATGTCTAAATGAATTTCTTGCAGGTGAAGGCCTATCCTATCACTCAAAATAAGTGGTATTTGGATAGTGGATGCTCCAAGCATATGACAGGAAATAAAAATCATCTGTCAAAGTTCAAAGCTAAGCTCGGCCCAAAGGTTATCTTTGGAGATTCAAGCTGTGGTCAGACAGAAGGCTATGGCAGGATCACAATTGGAGCTGTTACTTTCAAGAGAGTTGCATATGTGACTGGACTGAAGCACAATTTGATATCAGTCAGCCAGCTATGTGATGCTGGCTACCAGGTTTCATTTTCTAACTCTTCTTGTAATATTACTTTAAATAATAATGTTGTTTTAGTAGGCATTAGATTAGGTAATATTTATTTAGTAGATTTCAATTCAACTCATTCTGAAATCTGTTTATTTAATGAAGTAACAATTAATAATAATTCTTTGTGGCATAAGAGGCTTAGTCATGTTAACCTTAAAAATATATCTAGGTTATCTAAACACAACCTTGTTAGAGGTTTACCTTCTTGCCCCTACAAGAAGGAGAGCCTATGCAAGGCTTGTCAGCTAGGCAAGCAAACCAAAAACTCTTTTAAATCTGTAAATAAAAGTGATTCTCCTAGAATCCTGTATTTATTACATCTGGACCTTTTTGGCCCAATAAATGTACAGAGTTTAGGAGGGAAGTAGTACACCTTAGTCATTGTAGATGACTTCTCTAGATTCACTTGGGTTTTCTTTTTGAGAACTAAGGCTGATAACTTCAAAGCCCTTACAGACTTTCTATTATGTGTGCAGACTGAGTACTCTACTCATGTGGCCTTGATCAGAAGTGATCATGGTACTGAGTTTGACTCTCTTCTCATGCAAGAATTCTGTGAGAGAGAAGGCATCAAACATAGCTTCTCAGCTCCTATAACTCCCCAACAAAATGGGGTAGTTGAAAGGAAAAATCGAACACTCATTGAAGCTGCTAGCACATTGTTGGCAGATGCTAATATGCCACTTTCCTATTGGGCAGAAGCTATTAGTACAGCCAATTATGTTTTGAATAGAAGTCTGATACACAAGCTTAAGTGTAAAACTCCTTATGAGTTACTTAAAGGAAAGAAACCTAAAATAAACTATTTTAGAGTTTTTGGCTGTGTAGTTTACATTCATAATAACAATAAAGAATACCTTAGAAAGTTTGAAGCAAAAGCTTCAATGAGAATTATGCTTGGATATTCCCAAGTAAGCAAAGCTTATAGGGTTTATAACAAATCAACCTGTAAAATTGAAGAATCTGTGCATGTATCTTTTGATGAGTCTCAGATGTTTTACAAGGAGAAGGAAAATTCTCCTTCCTCCAGTTCTGTGCAGGTACCTGATGCTACTCAAGAGATTCTTCAACTATCAACTCTTCAGATCACTGAATCAGATAGTGATGAAGACATTGAAGAAGCTGTTGTTGTTCCACCAATAGTAGATCAAATTCCTCCTGAGGAATTAATCCCAACTGTTGCTGAAGATCACATCCCACCTGCTGATATTGTCACACATAGAGATCACCATACATCTCAAGTGATTGGAGACATATCAGCTGGTGTTCAAACAAGACATCAGTTAAGACAGGATGTGATGCACGCTTGTTTCCTCTCATAGGTTGAGCCCCTCACCTTTAAAGATGCTGAGCTAGATCCCCACTGGATCATTGCTATGCAAGAGGAACTCAATCAGTTTGAGAGATGTAAAGTTTGGACTTTGGTTCCAAGACCTAAATGCCAACTGATCATAGGCACCAAATGGGTGTATAGAAACAAGTTGGATGCAAATGGAATTATTGTAAGGAATAAAGCTAGGCTTGTAGCTCAGGGCTACAGACAGGAGGAAGGTATAGACTATGACCAAACCTTTGCTCCTGTTGCAAGGCTAGAAGCAATAAGGATCTTCTTGGCCTATGCAGCCTACATGAAGTTTAAAGTCTTTCAGATGGATGTCAAAAGTGCATTCCTGAATGGTGAGCTTAAGGAAGAGGTGTTTGTTGAACAACCACCAGGGTTTGTTTCTTCAACTCAGCCCTCTCATGTGTTCAAGTTGCAGAAAGCTCTTTATGGACTAAAGCAAGCACCAAGAGCCTGGTATGAGACTCTAGCTAGTTTCCTGTTAGAGCACAACTTTACTAGGGGAGTAGTTGATAGAACCCTTTTCGTTAAGCACCACAAGGACACAATCCTGTTAGTTTAGGTGTATGTAGATGACATTATTTTTGGTTCCACTGATCCCAAACTTTGCAAAAGGTTTTCTGACCTAATGCATTCCAAGTTTGAGATGAGTAGTATGGGTGTGCTGTCTTACTTTCTTGGTCTCCAAGTTAAGCAAGATGCTGATGGTATCTTCATCTCCCAATCCAAATATGCCAAGGAATTGGTAAAGAAATTTGGGATGGCTGATGCTTCAGCAATGCCTACACCTATGGCTACTAATGTAGTTATTGATTCTGATGATCAGGGAAAGCCTGTTGATCAAAAGAATTATAGGGCCATTGTTGGTTCCCTATAATATTTAACTGTAAGTAGGCTTGATATAATGTTTGCTACATGCCTTTGTGCTAGATTCCAGGTCAACCCCAAGGAATCTCATCTGATTCTTCTCAAGAGAATCCTGAGATACCTGAAGGGATGTCCAAATCTAGGACTTTGGTACCCAGCAGAATCAGAATTTGAGTTAATTGGATACTCTGACTCTGACTATGCTGGTTACAGAGTTGACAGGAAGAGCACCTCAGGAACTTGTCAGTTCCTGGGAGAGAGATTGGTCTCTTGGTTCTGTAAGAAGCAGGCTTCTGTCTCAACTTCAACTGCAGAAGCTGAATATATAACAGCTGCCAGTTGTTGTTCACAGATCCTGTGGATTCAAAACCAGCTTGTGGATTATGGTTACTCACACAAGAACACCAAAATCATGTGTGATAGTACCAATGCTATCTCAATTGCATAAAATCCAGTGCACCACTCTAGAACGAAGCACATTGAGATCAGGCACCATTTCCTGAGAGATTGTGTGGAAAAGAACAAGATTAGTCTTGAGTTCATATCCACTGAGTTTCAGAGAGGTGATATATTCACCAAGCCCTTAGATGAATAGAAACATCTGTTCTTTTTAGTTCAACTAGGCATGATAATTGGAAGAGACTAAGTGTGACTTCTGCCTTATTGAAACTTGTTTGAAGATAGTCGAACGACGTTCGAAGATAGTCGATCGGGTCAAGCCCATCGTCGACCTATGGTTGATGAAAGCTTGTCCGTTTGAAGATCGTCGACTGGCGTTCGACCATAGTCGAACAAGTCGAGCTCATCGTCAATCCCTGGATGACGACAACTTGTTGTTTGAGAAGCCAGAAATAGTCGAACGATTGCTTGACTACTCTGCTTCTGGACCGATTGTCGAACGACCGTTCGACCATCGTCTCCAGTATCTTTTAAATAGATCGACTATCTCCGGTCTAATATAAAGCCGATAGTCGACCTAGGTTAAAAGATCTTCGCTTTTATCGTCGACGGAGAGCGTCTTTTCGCATTCCGTCTTCCCGCTTGCTCCTCCTCTTGCGATTTTCTGCCGATTCGTCTTCTCCGTCTCTCTCACGCATTCTCCAGTATTTCAATGGCAATTTCTCCAGCGCTCCTCGCAGTCGTGAAGTTCGACGCCGGTTTCAGTGTGGACTTTGACGCATTCAGTTGCTGCGAACCCGGTATCGTGGAAATTCTCCAGCTCTGCAAAGATCAAGGTCTAGAAAGGCTCATGTCTATAAGGATCAAGTTAAATATCCCAGAGATAAAGGAATGGGCATTTACTTCATCTTCTACTGAAGATTCAATGACAGGATCTATTGGCGGAGTAGAGGTAATCTTGACTCCCGCCGTTTTGACTGATGTTTTTGGATTGATTAATGGCAAAGAAGAATATGAGCAAGATGCTCCAGAGTTAGGAAGAATGTTGTTAGAGCTGGGACATGCAGAAGGCATTCCCTCGAAGCTGCTCAAGATAAATTTTCCTTTTAAGATAAAATTCCTTGCAAAAATAGTTGGAAAAGTGCTTCTAGGAAAGCACTCCGCCCATGATAACATTACTAGACAACAATTTGCACTGATGTGTGCAATTGTAAATCAGAAAAGGATTAATTGGGCAGGGGTTATGTTCGATTTGATAAGGAAGAAGAACAGTAAGAAGGAAGTTACCCTAGGAAGGGTTATTGGGATTTTTCTGAAGGAAAGATATCCCCAGCTGCTGATTTCAACTGCTACAACCATTAATGCCAGTAAGAAGATGGATCCCAACTTGTTCTCAAAGTGGAAGAGGACATTCGTGAAGCTCGCTCCTGCAGGGGTTGCTGCAGCTGCATCTGAGAGCACAAGGTCTGACTCTGTCGCTCCCCACCCTCAAGAAGTTGGCTCAGCTCCTCTATCTATTCTTTCATCTTCTTCTGCTCTGCTGTCTATTTCAGTTGAAGTTCCATCAACTTCAGTTGAAGTACGACATTCTGCCTCTCCTGTTCATGATTCAACAATAGTTGAAATCCCATCTTCTCCTCCAGCATCTCCTATCCCTCTTCATCTTGCTAGGATATCTCATCCTAGTTTTGATTTATTAGCTTCTGTACCTTCTACCCCTATTCGTTCTCCAGGTCAATCTTCAGATCATAATGATCTTCCTGCTTCCACCCATCTATCTCCAGTTAACTCTCCAGTTAACTCTCCAATTCAATCTCCAGTTCGTTCTCTAGTTCATCAGGAACACATTCCTCCTGCTGATCTTCCATCCACTGCAGTTCCCCCACCATCTTTTGAGATAACTCCTGTATTCATCTCCAACATCTTGGAGTTAATTACCCCCTCAATCAAAATCATGATTGAAGAGGCAATTGCTCCACTTGCTTCCTCCATTGCTTCTTTGACTGATGCCATCAAAATTCTCTCTAACTCTGCTGAGCCCTCTTCATCCAGGGGCCTGGTTTTAGTTCCCACTGAAATCAGGCAGGGGGAGATGTTCAATGAAGATGTCTCTGAGAAGCTCCCAGCCTACCTTCCAGCAGTTCCTCCAGCTATAACAGAATCAGTATTAGCAGTTATAGCTCCAGTGATAACAGTTCCAGAAGAGATAGTTCCAGTTCAAGAAGAAGTAGCTCCTCTACTGTCTGAAAAAGAAATTTCTGATGCTATATTGGAATCAGAATTCGTTGTCAAAGTAGTTTTAGAAGAAGCTTCTACTCCTTTTGTTGCTCAATTCCTAGAAGGAGTCATTACTGCCTATCTAGATGAATCTTGGGAGATAGTAAAGTTTGAAGGTAATTCACTCATTCGTTTTATTGACGAGTCAACTGACTTGCTAGTTTGTGAATACCTAGAAGGGATGCTTTTATCTTATATAACAGATCTGTGTTCATGAATCCACAGATAAAGTTCAAGAAGAACTAGTTACTCTAGAGCCTGGTGAATCTGCTCCAGTAGTTCCAGATGTCTTAGAGACAGTGCCTGAACATGCTTCAATTGCTCCAGCTGATCATCTGCCTGATGCTCAAGACACTGAGTCTGTTCTACCAGCTCAGTCAGATATGCAAGAAGATCCTGAATTAGATTCTTTTTTAGCTGATATAGAAGATGTTTCTGTAAGCCAAGTTGAAAATAAAGATGTCACCCCAAAACTGAGTTTGGAAGAAGAGAAAGCAAAAGCTGCTTGGCAACAAAGAGTAAAGGCTGATTTGGAAGAGAAAGAAAAAGCTTTGCAAGCTGAAAAGTCTACTGTTTGGGATGATTCACCAGGACCAAATCTAGACCTCCTTCTGGCACAGGATGCCATAGAAGAAGAGAAAGAGAAAGCTGCCCTGAAAGAAAAGGAAAAGGCTGTATCAGAAGCCTATGATCCATATGATCATCCTCCCTCATCTCATTCTGAGGATGAAGATGATTCAGATCTGTCTGAGGATTCTAAGAAAAAGAAAGCTGCAAAGAGGAAAAGAAAAGCTATGCCTCCTCCTCCTCCCAATCTCGATCATGACACTCCTTACTACATTCTGAAAGGGATTGATCCTAAATCTAAAGAGTTCCAGCACTGGATGTGGTTCTCTAAGAACCAGCAAAAGGAAAGAAAGAAATCAAAGAGGTATGATAGTCCTGCTCCCAGATGGACTCCCAGAGGTCCTCCTCCTCCACCTCCCGGTACAGGAGCCTCTGTCAACTTATCAGCAAATCCATCTGCCCCTTCTGACAAATCTGCACCTTCTCAGCCTCTTTCAAGGAGAAGTTTTCAAAGCCATCAAGGTAAATCATATTCTGGATATCAAAGGCATGATGCTGAAACAAAAGAGCAAGTAAAGGAGGTGGTTTATCAAAAGCCAACATTTTCACCCCCTCCTTCACCCAAGAGAAAAGTTTCACCTGCTGCTAAAGACACTTCAAAGAGTAAAAGATCTATTTTCTCAGAAAAATCCAGTAAGAAGTTTGTTGAGTTTGCTCCTCCGACATCTCTTGTTATTCAAGAAGTTAAAGATCCAGCTGAAAGCTTATTAGATCTGTCTGCCAAGTTTAAAGCTGTGAAGCCAATAGATACTACATCTGAAAATAAGTATGAAAGTCAAGAGTTAGATCCTGATTTCAGGATGGCTCGTTTTCTAGAGCTTGTTGGCTCAGCCCAGATAAAGAAAGCTAAGGCTGAAGGAAAAGATTCTGCAGGATTTACTACAATATCAAAATTCAGAATGAAGGAACTTGATAAAATCCAGGTTAGTCCTGAAGTATTTGACCCTTCTAAATATATGGAAAAGCATCCAGAAGCAGTCATTCCAAGGGCTTCAGAACTAAAGATTATTGGTGTACAAGATATGAAAATGTCTAAGAAAGAAGCCATAGATCCCTTGAGGAAAGTATCTTTTGTTCCTAGCTCTTCTGATCCCAAACCTGATTCTATAGATCCTTAATTTTTGATTGACTGTTATATATCTGACTGATTGTTAATTGCTAGTTAATTGTTTAACTATTTTCTGTATTTATTTTATTGTTCTATAGCTAGTTCTGTGTTTTAGTTTTTGAAGAGACTTAACTCAAATAGGGGGAGATTGTTGGTACCCTAGTTTGATTTGAGTTTAGTCTTGTCTTCTTAGTCTCTTGACCCATGAATTATCTATGGTCAAAGGTTAGTTGATAGGTTAGATTTTCTAGTTGTGTAGAATTGCTTTTCCAAATGAATATTTGGTTAAGTAGTTTTTCGTTCAACCATAGTCGAACGTCGCTCGACTATCTTCTATCGGCTGATCGACGATTGTCTATCAGTTGGTCGACGTTCTGTCCGCCTTGATAGATCGACTATCTGTTGATAGGTCGACTATCTGTGTTGCCTTGATAGTTCGACTATCTGTTGATAGATCGACTATCTGCGTTGCTTTGATAGTTCGACTATCTGCTTGGATAGCTCAACTATCTGATAGTTCGACTATCTGTTGATAGATCGACTATCTCTGCTTTCTTTGATAGGTCGACTATCTGTTGATAGGTCGACTATCTGTTTTCTGTGATAGGTCGACTATCTGTTTTTGTTTGGTAGTTCGACTATCTGTCCGGATAGATCGACTATCTGATAGCTTGACTATCTGTTCTGATAGGTCGACTATCTGCCGAGGTAGTTCAACTATCTTCCTTGATAGTTCGACTATCTGGATCGTTCGACTATCTGTCCGATAGGTCGACGATCTCCGTGCGTAGGTCGACGATCTCCGAAGGTCGTTCGACGTTTTGCTGTATGCTCTTATTTAGTTTGTCGTCTTCTGTTATATGACTAAATTAATATTTATTTTGGCATATTTTATGAAAGATTATCTGAATAATTTGTGACATTATTTCCATGCAATATCTGTTCTATTCTATATGCATGAGCTAATCTTTTCTGACAAAGTTGTTTGTCTTGTAGCTGAGATATGATATCTGCCAGGCTGTCCTTTATAGCCGTTAGACTCAAAAAGTCTTCCTGGCCGTAAAGAGATCTTTTTGATGTGACTTTATCTTATATTATTTCATCAGAAGTATTTGCAGCTTCTTAGAAAGCTTTATCCTTTTATAGGATATCTGTCTGCTATAGTTTGTTTTTGCTTTATGCTTTTTGTAGCCCAGCTTGCAGAGTTCAGAAAAAGACAAGATTCAAACTCAATTAGAGCCGTTGCTGCTGCTGATATAAAAAGACTTCTTTGAAGAAGAAATCAACTAGTACTCGTAGCAAGAAATTCATTCAGCAAGCTTACAGCAAGAACAAGTTTAACTGCTCTCAGCAATCTTCACTTAACTGAGAAGTTGTTTGCTCTTCTGCTCTTCTTCAACCTGAGTTCTCCTGTTCCAGGAAGTTTGACTCAGAGTTCTTTTGAAGAAGAAGAAGAAGATAGCTGCTAGAAGATTTTAATTTCTTATTTTATATCTTCTTGTAATTCTTCCTTCAGTATTTACTGAAGTGTTTCTGCACTGAAGCAAGACTTCACCTGGACGTTCTTTGAGCCAGGGGGAGCCTTGATTCTTTTAGAGCTTTCTAGCTCAGTGCAAGTTATTGTGCTTCTCTAATCTATTGTAAAATAGAGAAGACACCTTAACCCCTTTCCCCCTCCTGTACAGGGTTATTACTCCCTTCAAAAGTATCCCTTGGTGGCAGGGCACCTGATCAAAAACCTGTGTTTGGTTTTTAGACACCTGATCAAAAGTCTAAAGGGTTTCTTGATCTACCTGAAGCAGATCTTGTTGGTGGCAGGGCACCTGATCAAAAACCTGAGTGGATTCCTACCTTGTTGATAGAAGAGTGGACGTACCCAAGTTGTTTGGGGAACCACTTAAATTCCTTGTGTCGTCTGGATTGCCTTGTTTAAATTCTTGCATTGTGGCTGTGATTAGATATAACTAGGTTTGCTAGTTGCTGATTAGGATATCCAAGCCTTAACTGTAATTACAGTTAGCTTGAGTCTGTGCACATCACTTGTGTTAGGCTTTAGGGTTATCTCCATATCTATAATCTTTTCATTCCGCATTTCACTCCAAGGGAGTTGAGTAGAAAGTCAACTTTGCTAAGTAAAATTTTGATAACTCTATTCACCCCCCCTCTAGAGTAGTATCTATCCCTTCTCTTTCACAGTTCAACTTCCTCCAACAGTTGATACAATTCCACAAGAGGAATTAAATCAAATAACTGTTGCTGAATCAACTTCTCCTAATAATCTTGTCACACTTAGGGATCACCCTAGATCTCAAGTAATTGGAGACATATCATTAGGAGTGCAGACAAGACATCAACTCAACCCTGATGTGATGCTTGCCTGCTTTCTCTCTCAAATTGAGCCTCAATCCATATCTGATGTAGAGCAAAATCCAAACTAGATCACTGCAATGCAAGAGGAACTCAACCAGTTTGAGAGGTGTAAAGTTTGGGACTTAGTTCCAAGGCTTAAAGGCTATCCAGTAATTGGGACTAAGTGGGTATTCAGAATCAAACTTGATGCCCAAGGTGTGATAGCGAGGAACAAGGCAAGGCTTGTTGCTCAAGGATACATGCAAGAGGAAGGAATTGATTATGATCAAACCTTTGCTCCAGTTGTCAGACTTGAATCTATAAGGATCTTCGTAGCTTATACAACATCCAAAAAGTTTAAAGTTTACCAGATGGATGTAAAAAGTGCATTCTTAAATGGAGAACTCAAAGAAGAGGTGTATGTTTAACAACCACCAGGTTTTATCTCTCCAACTCATCCCTCTTATGTCTTTAAATTGCATAAGACTCTCTATGGTTTAAAGCAAGCTCCAAGAGCTTGGTATGAGACCTTAGCCAGCTTTCTTTTAGAGTATGGTTTTTCAAGAGGCATGGTTGATAGAACCCTTTTTATAAAATTGCATCATGATAAAATTCTATTAGTACAAATATATGTAGATGACATAATCTTTGGTTCTACTGATCCAAATCTGTGCAAAAGATTTTCTTATCTAATGCACTCAAGGTTTGAGATGAGTAGTATGAGTGAGTTATCATATTTCCTTGGTCTCCAAGTGAAATAAACCCCTGAAGGAATCTTCATCTCTCAGTCTAAATATGCTAAAGAGCTTATTAAGAAGTTTGTGATGAATGATGCATCTTTCATGAAAACTCCCATGGCTGCCAATGCTGTTGTAGATGCTGATGAATCTGGAAAACCAGTTGATCAGACCAAGTAAAGGGCCATTGTTGGATACCTACTATACTTAACAGTAAGAAGACCAGACATTATGTTTGCCACATGTCTTTGTGCTAGGTTCTAGGTGAACCCTAAAGAATCTCACCTTATTTTCTTAAAAAGGATTTTGAGATATATAAAAGGTTGTCCAGATCTAGGCCTCTAGTATCCAACAGAATCAGCATTTGTGTTAACTGGATTCTCTGATGCTGATTATGCTGGATGAAGAGTAGACAGGAAAAGCACCTCTGGAACTTATTAGTTCCTTGGTGACAGACTTGTATTTTGGTTCTGTAGAAAGCAAACATCTGTTTCAACATCTACTGCTAAAGCTGAGTATATGGCTGCAGGCAGTTGCTGCTCACAGATTTTGTGGATACAAAACCAACTACTGGATTATGGTGTCAACTTAAATAATTCAACTATACCGTGTGATAATACAAGTACTATTTTCATTGAACAAAATCCAGTATTGCATTCTAGAACTAAGCATATAGACATTAGACATCATTTCATTAGAGATTGTGTTGACAAACAAAAGATTAAACTTGAATTTATCTCTACTGATTTGCAAAGAGCAGATATATTCACTAAGCCATTGGACTCATCCAAGCATCTGTTCTTTGTCAATCAGCTTGGTATGATAAATGGTCAGGATTAAATCTAATGCTCTGTCTATAGTCAAAGAATTGTCTCTGTTCGTCGACCTGAGATCGACGAACTGATAACTGTTCTTGAGAATTTTCATCGACCTAAGATCGACAAAATCTCCTAGTATAGCTCATTCGTCGACCAAAGATCGATGAATTCTGTCTCAGAAAGTTTTCTGCGAACGACGAAAACTTTCCCTCTCTTTGTCCTTAGATCGACGAACTCTTTCCCTTTATGAAATTTTCGTCGACCTGTGATCAAAGAATCTTATGTTTCCGTCGGATTGAGATTGGCGATTCATATTCCGAAAACCTTTATTAAGGCTTTCTTCTTCGACCTCAATCCCGCGCTCTCAGAATTTCCCCTCTTGCACTTGATCTTGTGATTTCTCTTGCAGGTGCTCACTCTCTCTCATTCGATCTCAACTTCGCAAATGGCCGCTACTGGATCAACCGGCATGAAGTTCGATCATGGTTTTGATATCGACTTCGACTCATTTCAACAGTCCGATCAAGTTTTCCTTGACATTCTACAGCTATTCGAGGAACAAAAACTGAAGCAGTTTATGACTGAAAGGATCAGGATACCTATAACTGAAATCAAGGAATGGGTTAGTTCTTCATCCTCAACTGATACTGAAATGACTGGGACTATCAGCGGAAATCAGGTGATTCTTACTCCCACCGTTCTCTCTGAACTTTTTAATCTAAATACTGGAGAAGATGATCTAGAAATAGATGATAAGGAATATGAGGACATGCTGACTGTTATGGGTCACTTCGGCGAAAACCCTAACAAATTGCTTAAGAAAAATTTCTCCCTGGCATATAAATTTCTTACAGATGTCGTTGGGAAGGTGTTGTTTGCTAAACATACAGCACATAACTACATATCCAGGCAACAGTTCCTGGTTATCGATGCTTTAGTCAGTAAGAAAAATGTGAACTGGGCACAGATCCTGTTTGACTTAATCAGGAAAAAGAATATCAAAAAGGAGGTTTGCTATGGAAGAATCTTGGGCTTGTTCCTGAAAGCCAAGGCTAATGAATTGCTGGTATCTCAGACCACATTCATTAATGCCTCTAAGAGGCTCTCATCTGCCCTCTTTGACAGATGGGAGAGGACTATCACAAAGCCATCTAAGGGCAAGTCCTCCTCTAAAACTTCTGAAAATACAAGGGCTGCACCAGCCTCTCCTCACCCTACTGAAGGACTTATCTCCACCCCTCCACCTCCTCCTTCCCCTCAAGTTCCATCCCAACCTCAAGACCAACCAACTCTACCCTCCACTACAATTCTAATACATACCCCAACACCTCCAGCATCTCCAATTCATTCTACACATATACCATCAAATCCTTCTTCCCCTCAACATGACACATCAATACCAACACCTCCCCAATCTCCACTTCCATCTCATCTTGTTGATCTCCCATCTTTCAATTTGTTATTATCCCCCCTAAATACTCCTTCTCCTCAACATAACTCCCCTCCAGACACTTCAATTCAACTTACTCCACCAGCACCTACCATCAACACAACTATCCACCTTCCATCATCTTCTGCCAACACCTCTGCCTCAACAACCTTGGATCCCTCAATCATCCAACCACTATTTGAACTCCTTAAACCCCTCCTCCAAACCATCATAATAAAGGCAATTTCCCCTCTTACTGCCTCCATCTCATCTCTTTCTGCTCAAATCTCTGCCCTCACCTCTACCCTCTCTTCATCTGGGGGGTTGGCTTCAGTATCTACTGAAACCAGGCATGGGGAGATATTTGATGATAAAGCAGAAGGTATTCTCCTCCACCACAGAAGTTCAAAAGGGATTAACCTCCTCCTCCTCCTCTAGCTGCAGGTGCCTCAGGAACCATATCTCAAAGCTCAGATGCTTCTTTCAAGCCTACTCTTACCAAAACCGATCAGAGGTAAGGAAGACCATCTCAATCTTCTAGAGGTAGTCAGCACCAACATAGACAGCAGTCATCTTCTAGAAGTTCATTCAAAGCTCATCAGTCTGCTCCCCAGCCAACATTCTCTCCTCCTCCATCTCCTGGCAAAGCTAACAGCCCTGAAGGACCTCCAATTCAAGCCTATGATCCTGAAACTAGTCCAACCACCAGAATGGCTAAATTCAAAGAATTTGTGGCTCTATATCAGATCAGGCAAGCTAGAGAAAAAGGTCAAGATTCCTCCCAGTTCTCAACTATGTCAAGCTATAGGAAGAAAGAGTTTGAAAGATATCAAGTGAGAAAATTGTTCAATGCTGATGAATACATGAATCTATATCCTGAAGTTGTGGTTCCAAGAACCACCTCTCAAAATGTTGGAGTTACCATGGTGATCTAGAAGTGGTCAAACATATAATCTCACTGCCAACGCGATATGAGCCTTCAGGGTCGCACATAAGAGCATGTGGAGAAATTGGAATATTGATTGTGTTGGTAAAGGTTACCAATCACCATACAAAATGGGGTCAGGCAAATGTTGCCAGAGAGATTCGTCGAGAATGGTTCGACGAGAGTCGTCGAGTATGACTCGGCGACTAAGGCTAATTCGTCGAGAGTCGACGAGAGTCAAAGAGAGTCGTAGAGTATGACTCAGCGACTAAGGCAAAATCATCGAGAGTCGTCGAGTATGACTCGCCGACTAAGGCATAATCGTCGAGAATCGAACTGTTCGATTCTCGCCGATTCTGCGACTGATTCTCGCCGATTCTGCGATTGATTCTCGCCGATTCTGCGACTGATTCTCGCCGATTCTGCGATTGATTCTCGCCGAACCTGGAGGTGATTCTCGTCGAACGGTCCAGAAGCCCTATCCTGTGTGGTCTGCGGATAGCGATACCTTTTGACTGTTTATGCCTTTGGTATAAATAGGGGACTTAGGGTTTTGGGAATTAAAGATAGATCGGGATTTCTCCTGTAGCCGAATCGAATCCGACGGAAACGTTCCGCCGCTCGTTCGCTCCGCCGATTCCCGAACCCCGACGGACGGAAGTGTTCCGCCGCCTCTTTGCTCCGCCGACCTCCTCCTCTCCGGCGACTGTCGCCGGTGTTGCTCCTCCTGGAACGTACCTAGCAGTCTGTGGAAGTGCAAGGTGCGGTTGATCTCCTCCCCGACCCTTCGTGCGACAAAGCTCGGTGTTCTCCCGCTCGTGTGGATTTCTGCAGAGACGTGGACATTATTCCACGTAGAACTCGCCACCGACAAGGACTCAAAGCTTGGAGCATCTTCGTTGAGTTGTGACTCAACGCCGCTAAGGTAATTTTTGCCTAGTTGTTTGTTAACTTCTTGATTCAACTTTCATGGCCCGATCCCATCTCTTTTGGGTTATTCTTGATGTTTTATTCCTTCCGCTGCGTGCACAAGCGTTGTGCCATCCTCATAGAGAAACCCAATAGTGGTATCAGAGGGAGGTTACGGCCATGATTGTTGTATTGGAAGTTAGGTTATTCCAGTGCGTGTAAACGTAGGGATTTAGAAGCGTTCTAAATGTCTAGATTTAATCCTGGTACATCAATTGTTGATGGTTTTTCAAAGGGAGATCGGTGGGCCCATAACCCACAGGTTAGGGGCTCTGCCCCTTGGAACCCCGCCAGGAACGTCTGGGATTTCATGGTAATTTCTAATTGTTAGAAATTGTTGTCTCCTTAGCAGTAACCGTCCCTCGAGTGGTTAATGAAACAGTGTATTGTTTTTGATTTTGAATCCAATAATGAGAGACGAGCTTGTCTACTGCTTTAAGTCGAGTTGCCTTTGCCTTTGTCCAATGCATGTAAATCTGAAGATTTAGAAGAGTCCGGATGTTCAGATTTAGCCCTTCCTTCTATCAAGTGTTGATAGTGCTAGGTTGTGCACATAAGGGATGCATGTGGCTTTTAGAAATTGTTTTTTTGTGGATGTGCACAATGATCAAATGTTGAGCATGGTTAATTATTAACCTATAATTAAAAATCCCTTAATCTAATATTAAGTGTTCGGATGCCTTCCGATGGATGACACTCTTCCTACCTCGATCGATGAAGTTTGGGCTTGCCAAAGCAAGGTGCATTAATCTATATTGGTAAGGGTGCGAGCGGATAATTGTGATATCCCACTGTCGACATCGGGTATAACTTAACTAGGTGACCTCAAAGGTTGAGTGCCTAGAGGCATAGGGTTGGCATGCACCATATGATGGATGCGAATAAGGAGTTATTCACCAACCATACAAGAATTGCATGAGGATGCAATTGGCAAGCGTTTCCTACCTAAATAACCGCATCGTTAGGGAAAAGCCAAAGCTGACTCATTGTGTTGGTGAAATACGGATCTTGTCCACTAAGAGAGTAGCTTGCATAAACTCTCCGAATTGATAGTGAGGGATATTATTTCGAATAAAATAGTGGGAGTTTTAATTGAAGTCCATATTAAAAAAAATAAATTGTATTTTGAAATTTTGGTACTGATATTATTCTGCATGAATTCTTGTAGAATTCCATGACAAGTGGTTCACACTCCACTCTGTCTCTGAGAGCCATCCTTGAGAAGGATAAGCTCAGTGGGACTAACTATATGGACTGGTATAGGAACCTGAGAATTGTTCTCAGGTAAGAGTGAAAGATCTATGTCTTGGAAGAAGAAGCCCCCGAGGTGCCAACCGGGAATTCTTCCCGTGCTGATAAAGATTCTTATAAGAAGTATACTGATGATGCCTTAGACGTCGAATGCCTTATGCTTGCCACCATGAACTCTGAGCTTCAGAAGCAACATGAGAACATGGGGTGCAAGGAGATTGACGAGCATCTCGAGAAAATGTTTCAAGGGCAAGCTCGTCAAGAGAGGTTTGACGTCACAAAAGCGTTGTTTCAATGCAAGATGGGAGTTCGAGACTCAGTAGGGACTCACGTACTCAAGATGATTGGGTATATAGAGAACCTTGAAAGGCTGATTTTTCCTCTGGGTCAAGAGTTGTCCACAGATCTGATCATTCAATCATTGCCGGACAGTTATGAGCAGTTTGTCTTGAACTACAACATGAATAAAATAGACAAGACACTGCCCGAGCTCCTAGGCATGTTGAGAACTGTCGAGATCAATATGAAGAAGGCCAAGCCTGCCTGCCCCATATTGATGGTGCATTAGGGCAAGGGCAAGGCCAAGGGCTCTAAGAAGACGAAGGTGGGACCCAAGTCACATCTAGAGCCCAAGTCTTTTGCACTGATGAAAAAGAAGAGCACGGTGAAGGAGGGGAAATGCCACCACTGTGGCAAGGCTGGTCATTGGAGGAGGAACTGTTCTTCTTACATTGAGGGTCTGCAGAAAATGAAGGGAGGTATGACTTCCGCTTCGAATATTTACGTTATAGAAATAAACCTCTCTGCTCCTTCATCTTGGGTATTGGATACCGGATGTGGTTCTCACATTTGTACAAATGTGCAGGAACTGGGAAGGAGAAGATTGCTGAGTAAAGGGGAGGTGGACCCGCGTGTCGGCAATGGAGTAAGAGTTGCTGCTGTGGCCGTAGAGGTTTACCGCCTTTCTTTGCCAAGTGGGCTTGTAATAGAACTAGATAACTGTTATTTTGTTCCGGCCATAATTAGAAACATTATATCCATTTCATGCTTGGACATGATTGGATTTTCTTTTATAATTAAGAACAACTGTTGTTCTATATTTAAGAATGATGTTTTTTATGCTGTAGCCCAATTGTTTAATGGTCTTTATGTTTTGAACTTGGACCATCAGATCTATAATGTAGAAAATAATAAAAGACTAAGAACAAATGACTCAAACCCTACATATATCTGGCATTGTCGTTTGTGCCATATAAACGAGAAGCGTATATCCAAGCTCCATAAAGATGGACTTTTGGACTCATTTGATTATGAATCATTTGAGCGATGCGAATCTTGTTTGTTAGGCAAGATGACTAAAGCCCCTTTCACTGGTTATACTGAGAGGGCTGAGGATCTCTTGGGTGTTGTACATAGTGATGTATACGGACCCATGAGCTCCATGGCTAGAGGTGGGTATTTCTACTTCGTTACATTAACTGATGATTTCAGTAGATACAGATATGTGTATCTTATGAAGTGCAAATCTGAGACCTTTGAAAAGTTCAAAGAGTTCAAGAATGAAGTAGAAAACCAGTTGGGTAAAAGGGTTAAAGCACTCCGATCTAATCAAGGTGGTGAATACATGAGTCATGAGTTCCGTGATCATCTGAAGGAGTGTGGTATTGTATCACAGCTCACTCCACCTAGAACACCACAGCATAATGGTGTGTCTGAGAGGAGAAATCGTACTTTGTTAGACATGGTACGTTCGATGATGAGTCATGCAGACTTGTCTGTTTCCTTTTGGGGATTTTTATTAGAGACTGCTGCAATGACACTGAATCACGTTCCAACGAAAATGGTTCTGAAGACACCATATGAGATATGGATTGGGAAACGTCCTAGTATGTCGTTCATTAAAATTTGGGGCTGTGAGGCATATGTGTGACGTAAAATGCCTGACAAGCTGGAACTCAAATCGAATAAATGTTATCTGGTGGGATATTCTAAGGAAACGAAAGGGTATTACTTTTACCTACCATCCGAGGGCAAAGTGTTTGTTGCAAGGACTGGCGTCTTCTTGGAGAAAGAGTTCTTATCAAGAAAGACTGAAAAGGTAGAACTTGAAGAAGTTCAAGAACCACAAGTAGTGAATGAACTGGAATTGGATTCTGAGACAGGACTACAAGATGTTGTAGCTAGAGAACCTGCTCAAGAAACACAGGTCCTACGTAGATCTGGTAAACCTAGATTTTAGCCTGAGAGATATGGATTTCTCATGTCTCAAATAGGTAATGTGTTGCTTATGGATCATGATGATGAACAAGCAACCTACCAAGAGGCTATGAATGGACCAGACTCCGAAAAATGGCTTGAGGCTATGAAATCCGAAATGTACTCCATGTATGCAAACCAAGTTTGGAACTTGGTGGAACCACCTAAAGGGGTACGACCCATGGGGTGCAAGTGGGTATTCAAGAAGAAGACCGATGTTGATGCGCGAAAAGCGACACCGACCAGTTAACAGGTGTTCGGTCTCACAAGCTGAGGATGAGGGAAGAAGGGTTACGGGGATGGAGGAGAAGCTTGCTTGAGCAGAGGAGAAGCTTGCTCAAGCAGAGAGGGAGCTTGATCAAGTAATGTCGAGCAAACAGCTACTTGAATGGTTAGCTTTGCAGGTTGATGCCGAGAGAGGAGAGAAGGAGAGAGGAGGCCGCTAGCAGCGGCAACAACAGACTTCGCCCGCCGCGGCTTGAATGCCACTCTTGCGACGGGCTTTTCCTTTATTCAAGAAGAGTTACAATTTGCTATTGCACCATTACATATAAGAGCAGTAGAGGGTACAATGGGGGAAGCTGGCGGCTGAGTAAGGAGATGCCAGAAACTAAGTAAAAGAAGCTGCAGAGGACTGGAGAACTGAAGCTACAGATGCTGCCCAAGCTACCTGCTGAGGGCAGAAAAAACTAAGTCCACAGCTTTGACGACCTGGGCGGACTGAGGATTTGGAGGCCGTAGACCTTGCCTGATCAACCTTGACGGACTGAGAAAACTGAGTCCGCAGCCTTTGATCAAGGTGGCAGTTCTCCTCTCGCTGATGCAGAATGAGAGGTCTTGGGGGGTATTTATAGGCCCGGGGAGAATCTGGTCCAGTGACGTCATCCTTGACGACCTCGGCGACCTCGGCGGACTGAGCAACCTGAGGAGCAGGTGGGCGAACCTTGAGCAGGAGGGGGAGGCCTGAGGAGCAGGCAGACGAAGCGGAGGTCGCCCCCTAGCGGGCGACCTGGGCGGACTCCAGGGGGAGTCCGCCCGGAAGGCGAAGGCCGCCGCCTAGCGGGCGGCCTGGGCGGACTCCGGGGGGAGTCCGCCCGGCAGGCGGAGGCCGCCCCCTAGCGGGCGGCCCGCGGAGGCCTCCCCCTAGCGGGCGACCCGGGCGGACTCCGGGGGGAGTCCGCCCGGCAGGCGGGAGGTCGCCCCTGGCGGGCGACCTGCCGAGGTCGCCCCCTAGCGGGCGACCTGCCGAGGTCGCCCCCTAGCGGGCGACCTGGGCGGACTCTTGGGGGAGTCCGCCCGGCAAGCGGGGGCCGCCCCTGGCGGGCGACCTGCCGAGGTCGCCCCCTAGCGGGCGACCTGGGCGGACTCCTGGGGGAGTCCGCCCGGCAGGCGGGGGCCGCCCCTGGCGGGCGGCCCGCGGAGGTCGCCCCCTAGCGGGCGACCTGGGCGGACTCCGAGGGGAGTCCGCCCAGCAGGCGGGAGGTCTCCCCTGGCGGGCGACCTGCCGAGGTCGCCCCCTAGCGGGCGACCTGCCGAGGTCGCCCCCTAGCGGGCGACCTGGGCGGACTCCGGGGGGAGTCCACCCAGCAGGCGGGAGGTCGCCCCTGGCGGGTGACTTGCCGAGGTCGCCCCCTAGCGGGCGACCTGCCGAGGTTGCCCCCTAGCGGGCGACCTGGGCGGACTCCTGGGGGAGTCCTCCCGGCTGGCGGAGGCCGCCCCCTAGCGGGCGGCCTGGGCGGACTCCGGGGGGAGTCCGCCCGGCTGACGGAGACTGCCCCTAGCGGGCGGTTAACGGAGCATCCGACCTTGAGCGACTTCAGACTCGGCAGTCCGGCTTGCGCGGACACGGTGGACATCAAGGGTAGCTTGCTCCTTGCAGATGGGAACCTGTAAGAGAAAACCAGAAACAATAGGCACATTGGAGAGGATTGCCGATTTTGGGGTTAACATAATCCCCGCACTTTTTTAAGTTCCGCAGGAAACTTCGAAAAAGTAGGAAACCCACGAAAATCGTGATCCTCCCCTTGGGAAATGGGAAAGAAACAATTTAGAGATCAGGAGAGATAGAACCTGATGCCCCTAAAAGATCTGTCAGTGCCTATATTTTACCTGCGAAGAAAAGTCAATATAGGTAAAAGGAGGTGCATCTTGCGTGTACCTGAGTTGGAAAGGACTTGCTGGTATCTGTTGATCTCTGAGAGGAACTTGCCATTATCTGCTAGTCTATGCAAAAGGAGAGTAAGCAAGCAGGTAGAAGAAGAAAATAAGCTGCAAGTACCTGAGAGGAACTTGCCATTATCTGCTAGTCTCTGCAAAAGGAGAGTAAGCAAGCAGGTAGAAGAAGAAAATAAGCTGCAAGTACCTGAGAGGAACTTGCCATTATCTGCTAGTCTCTGCAAAAGGAGAGTAGGCAACAGATATGATAGGAGAGAAAACTAAGTTCGCGAGTACCTGGACGGAAACTGCGAATGTTGGCTGTTGATATGATAAGATGTAATTGGATAACAGAATAGATACCTGACACACTCTGCTATCGATTGAATAAAGATCAAAACTGCAATAATGATTGTCTTGCGTGATCAAGATATAATGCCGACATGAAGACCCAGATCAGCGAGGTAAGAAAATCCGAAATTAGATTCATGATGACATGACTTGCTAATCAAGAAGAATCATACGCCTTGAATAAATGATATGTGGCTAATATCTGATGAGAGAACTTGTTGATTATCATCTGATAAAAGCTTAGGCAGGCAGCGCATGTAAGATGAGCATAAGCCAAGAGAGATGTTGCAGATCTTTAGAGTAGGTTGAATTCAACCTGCTGACCTGTAAGAAGGTAAAAAGAGAAAAGAGGAGCTATATCCCGAGGATGAACTAAAAAGGTTGAATGCTGCCACAGGTGTTCCCTGCGGGCCTTATGCATCACTTGCCAAAGTCATCCTGGGTATAGTCCTAACCAAAGCGGGCTGGCCGCGCATCCTTTAGAAGGGCACAAACAAACAAGAAATAATCCAAAGAAGGATCGACAGATGCACTGCTCTCTTGCCTCAGGTTACAAGCATCGCTGATCAATTAGACTAGTTGCGCCAAGTGGCCTATTGCTTGTCTGCGGATTGATCAGCGGAGTTGTGAGTCCCGCGGAGGCACGGATCGAGAGTACCATAGAGTGTTCGGCCGTCACAGTTGTGAGATGATCGAGGAGACAATACTACACTTGATCGCCATTGCTTGTCAAGCAAAGATCATCGTAACTGTAACGTATCCCTAACGGAGCACGATAGAACTATCACAGGAGGCCTCCCCTAAGCACTCACACTGCGCTAGACATCGGCCGGGATCCGAAGCCCCGTCATCCTCCACACGAGAGTTGAATGGCCCCCACTACACATATGAGAAAACTCCTCATCATATGTGGTCATTGTGGTTTTACGCATGAGGACAATCTCGAGGGGGCACTGAGCAAGACTTGGCGATATCTCGATGGTTCAGTGATCTCTTTGGCAAAGAGAAAAATATGGAGAAGAAGCATCACAAAAAGGGAACTGTGTCAGTATGAGATCTCTGACACAAGCTTTATTGAATGAAAAATGAAACACTTAGAAGTGCTGAAAAGTAAAATGTTTGAAGAGTAAAGTAAAGGCAACCAGTCACGATTGTGAGGGGCTTTGAGGAACTGCGATTGGTCATAGTTGATGACGTAAGAACTGTGTCCTCTTTGCTTCAAAATAGCCTTCCAAGGGCACCTTCGTCAACGACATCGATGCACTCACTTGCAAAATCAATGGACCCCAGACGGCCCTTATCATGTATCTCTATGCACTCCAGCTGACCCTCAGCCACCTCCTTGCCCTTGGAGGTGGAAGGTTTTGAAGAATCAATTTTCTTGACCAGGTCGTTGATCTTGCCCTCGATGAGCAATCTTCCAACCAATCGCCGAAGGGCCTTGCAATCTTCAGTTAAATGACCTTTCTCTTTGTGGAATTCACAGAACGGGTCTGAATTTCTTGATCTCTGATTCGCCGGCTGGTAGGGCTTTTTGGAATATGCCTTATCCTTCATGATTAGGCTAACCTCTTGCATGACCTCATCTAGCTCAAAATCTGGCAGGTCACCTTCTTGCTGCTGATGAACTGCAGCTGCTAGCGGAGATGATGTTGACAATGGTAGCAGCCGCTCTTGGGTACGATCATGGCCTTGGAAGGGGTGTTGATGATGTTGAAATCTTCTTGCTTTCCTAGAGAGAGATGGAAAGTCTTTCCGAGGAGACCTCGGAGGTTGCTTGTAAGAAGAAGAATTTTTCTCTGACACCAGCCTGGAGACGAAGCTGGGGTTGCTCTTTTCACCGCGAATATACGAGTTGGCTAAACCAATCAACTCTTGATAAGTCCTCGGTGCTCGAACATTAGCTTCAAACTTTAGTGGACCTTCACGCAGGCCGTGGATGAGAGCCACTCGGAACATTTCTTGATCAACGATCTCAATATCCAAGATTTCTTTCTGAAAACGATCCACATAATGAGACCAAGTCTCATTCTCTCGCTGCCTGATCTCAAAGAGGGCTTCTGGACCGCCCTTCCTCTTTGAAGAGGTAGAAAATCTGAGCAGAAACTCCCTTCGCAAATCAACAAAGGAAGAGATTGACTGAGGTCGCAATCTATAGAACCAGTCTCTCACTTGACCATCAAAGGTCGTTACGAGGAGCTTGCTCTTGGTAGCATCTGAGAGGGTCTTGAGAGCAACGGCTGATTCAAAAGCTTGAAGATGCTTGACAAGATCAGTCTCCCCAGTGTAAATGGGCAACCGTGGCTCTCGGAAGTTGACTAGAGTTGGTTCATACCGAACGCTCTCCGTAAACGGCGATGGCTCTTCTGGTTCTACTGCATAAGGAAAGTAAGGAGCATGAGCAGTAGTTGCAAAAGGAGCAGGAGGATAGGAGTAAAAGGTTGTTGCGGGAGGAGAAAAGGCAGGAGCTGAAGAGAAGGGGTGACTTCCCTGAAAGTTCAGAAATCTAGCTGAACTACCCCGGGCAGCTTCCCGGAAGAAGTTTTGACGAGCTACAAACTCATCATCTTGAGATCGCAAGGGAGCTGCTGGCCCCTACGGAAAGGTTGGAGTATAAAGAGGAGGATAGACCGGCGGATAAGCCGGTGGATAGACTTGAGGAGTCTCTGATGTTGGTGCTGGATTGATTGGAGGAGCTTGCGCTGCTGAAGATTGAGCGGCCAATTGCTGCGTGAGAGCTGCTAGAGTACGGTTGATGGCTTGAAGTTGTTGGGCAGTTTCTCTGCGGGATTGCTCTAAGGCCTCCCAAAGAGGATCATCTCTTGGACTTGGAGCAAGATTCTCGGCTGGATGATGGTCTGACATGAGTAACCACTGCTTTCACTGTCTAATCGAGATCTGAAGGTCGCATGTTAACTGTTGATGCGCGAAAAGCGACACCGACCAGTTAACGGGTGTTCGGTCTCACAAGTTGAGGATGAGGGAAGAAGGGTTGCGGGGATGGAGGATAAGCTTGCTTGAGCAGAGGAGAAGCTTGCTCAAGCAGAGAGGGAGCTTGATCAAGTACTGTCGAGCAGACAGCTACTTGAATGGTTAGCTTTGCAGGTTGATGCCGAGAGAGGAGAGAAGGAGAGAGGAGGCCGCTAGCAGCGGCAACAACAGACTTCGCCCGCCACGGCTTGAATGCCACTCTTGCGACGGGCTTTTCCTTTATTCAAGAAGAGTTGCAATTTGCTATTGCACCATTACATATAAGAGCAGTAGAGGGTACAATAGGGGAAGCTGGCGGCTGAGTAAGGAGATGCCAGAAACTAAGTAAGAGAAGCTGCAGAGGACTGGAGAACTGAAGCTGCAGATGCTGCCCAAGCTGCCTGCTGAGGGCAGAAAAAACTAAGTCCACAGCTTTGACGACCTAGGCGGACTGAGGATTTGGAGGCCGCAGACCTTGCCTGATCAACCTTGATGGACTGAGAAAACTGAGTCCGCAGCCTTTGATCAAGGTGGCAGTTCTCCTCTCGCTGATGCAGAATGAGAGGTCTTGGGGGGTATTTATAGGCCCGGGGAGAATCTGGTCCAGTGACGTCATCCTTGACGACCTCGGCGACCTCGGCGGACTGAGCAACCTGAGGAGCAAGTGGGCGAACCTTGAGCAGGAGGGGGAGTCCTGAGGAGCAGGCAGACGAAGCGGAGGTCGCCCCCTAGCGGGCGACCTGGGCGGACTCCAGGGGGAGTCCGCCCGGAAGGCGAAGGCCGCCCCCTAGCGGGCGGCCTGGGCGGACTCCGGGGGGAGTCCGACCGGCAGGCGGAGGCCGCCCCCTAGCGGGCGGCCCGCGGAGGCCGCCCCCTAGCGGGCGACCCGGGAAGACTCCGGGGGGAGTCCGCCCGGCAGGCGGGAGGTCGCCCCTGGCGGGCGACCTGCCGAGGTCGCCCCTAGCGGGCGACCTGCCGAGGTCGCCCCCTAGCGGGCGACCTGGGCGGACTCCTGGGGGAGTCCGCCCGGCAAGCGGGGGCCGCCCCTGGCGGGCGACCTGCCGAGGTCGCCCCCTAGCGGGCGACCTGGGCGGACTCCTGGGGGAGTCCGCCTGGCAGGCGGGGGCCGCCCCTGGCGGGCGGCCCGCGGAGGTCGCCCCCTAGCGGGTGACCTGGGCGGACTCCGAGGGGAGTCTGCCCAGCAGGCGGGAGGTCGCCCCTGGCGGGCGACCTGCCGAGGTCGCCCCCTAGCGGGCGACCTGCCGAGGTCGCCCCCTAGCGGGCGACCTGGACGGACTCCGGGGGGAGTCCGCCCAGCAGGCGGGAAGTCGCCCCTGGCGGGCGACCTGCCGAGGTCGCCCCCTAGCGGGCGACCTGCCGAGGTCGCCCCCTAGCGGGTGACCTGGGAGAACTCCTGGGGGAGTCCGCCCGGCTGGCGGAGGCCGCCCCCTAGCGGGCGGCCTGGGCGGACTCTGGGGGGAGTCCGCCCGGCTGACGGAGACCGCCCCTGGCGGGCGGTTAACGGAGCATCCGACCTTGAGCGACTTCAGACTCGGCAGTCCGTCTTGCGCGGACACGGTGGACATCAAGGGTAGCTTGCTCCTTGCAGATGGGAACCTGTAAGAGAAAACCAGAAATAATAGGCACATTGGAGAGGATTGCCGATTTTGGGGTTAACAACCAACATGGATGGGAATGTACAGACATTCAAAGGGCGACTAGTGGCTAAGGGTTTCAAGCAAATTCATGGTATTGACTATGATAATACCTTTTCCCCTGTTGCCATGGTAAAATCCATAAGGATACTGCTTGCTATTATTGCGTATTATGACTACGAGATCTAGCAGATGGATGTCAAAACGGCTTTCCTTAATGGAAACCTCCTTGAGGAAGTGTACATGACACAACCCGAGGGTTTTGTATCCCCAAATGAAGCCACTAAAGTATGCAAGCTGAATAGGTCCATCTATGGACTGAAGCAGGCCTCTCGAAGTTGGAATCTTCGTTTTGATGAGAAAATCAAAGAGTTTGGTTTCATTAAGAATGAAGATGAGCCTTGTGTTTACAAGCGAATTAGTGGGAGCATTGTAGTCTTCCTGATATTGTATGTAGATGACATACTGTTGATTGGGAATGACATTCCTACCCTGAAAGTTGTTAAGAACAACCTAGGGAACTGCTTTTCTATGAAGGACTTGGGTGAAGCGACTTACATACTCGGTATTAAGATCTATAGAGATAGATCGAAGAAGTTGCTGGGTTTGACCCAGAGTACATACATCGAGAAGGTGTTGAAGCGGTTCAACATGCTTGAGTCCAAGAAAGGATTTTTACCCATGTCTCATGGTGTGAATCTCTCTAAGGACCAGTGTCCAAAATCTTATGAAGATAAGGACCGCATGAAGTTGATTCCATATGCTTCGGCAATTGGATCAATCATGTATGCAATGTTATGTACTCGACCCGATGTCTCCTTTGCTTTGAGCATGACTAGCAGGTATCAGTAAGACCCCGGTGAGTGTCACTAGATTGCAGTCAAGAATATCCTGAAGTACTTGAGAAGGACAAAGGATGTGTTATTGGTGTATGGTGGAGAGGAAGAGCTCGTTGTAAATGGTTACACAGATACTAGCTTCCAAACTGATAGGGACGACTCAAAGTCTCAGTCAGGTTTTGTGTTTTGCCTTAATGGAGGAGCTGTGAGCTGGAAGAGTTCCAAGCAAGAGACAGTTGTTGATTCTACAACAGAGGCCGAATATATCGCTGCAGCTAACGCAGCGAAGGAGGCTGTATGGATTAGGAAATTCATCGGCTAGCTTGATGTAGTTCCTAGCATTGTTGGTCCCGTAGTTCTCTACTGTGATAATAATGGTGCAATTGCACAATCTAAGGAACCTAGATCCCATCAGCGCTCCAAGCACATACTTCGGGGGTTCCATCTTATTCGTGAGATTGTCGAACGAGGAGATGTGAACATTTGCAGAGTGCCGACTGAGGAGAATATTGCAGATCCACTGACAAAGCCTCTCGCGTAGAGAAAGCATGATGGTCATACTAGATCAATGTGTATACGATACCTAAATGATCAACTCTAGTGAGAGCCTTGTGGGTTTCATGTAAACATATATTCTGTTGGCTGTTTATTGTTTATTCATATGATGAATTGTGTACCAATGTTTTTCTTTTACAATTAATGGCGAGTTCTTTTATTATGGTTTCTCTATGCGATAGTTAAATGTTAACATAATAAATATCCTTAGAATGTTTGCTTCCATAGGACATCAAGTACGAGACTTGAATGTGAGAGCCTATGATTTATTTGAAGCTTCATTCTTAAAAGGTCCCTGGTCGTTGTATCATCATAGAAACTAAGGGTGATGATGATACATTAAGACTAGCACGTGTGTTGACTGATGACTAGTTCTCATAGGTCATGATATTGTGATATCAAGTCATCACGTGGGTACTTGTTAATGAACAAGTTGTACTGGACAGACCCAACCTGAGACTACTTTGTGGATTGTTATCTAATCGTGTCATGAGTAGGTCTCAATTGACAATGGTGTTGTGGTACTTTGACCTGAAGTCACAACATTCATCAAGTGAGGAAAAGCGTGCTTTGATGCCATCTAAAGTCTTCCTTGAGAAAGGTTGATGATAAGGGTGGTTTTTGGGCACGTTACGAATCATTTGGGTGTTTGTGTGTGAGCAGATATGAGATTTGTCCTCCTATATGACAGGAGTTGCATCCATGGGCCCCTTGATGGAACTGGACTGAGAAATGCATGGCCATGCTTGGTTGAGTCAATATGTGATATTGGACTCACCATTCTCTGGAAGTCCGTTCTAGATCAAGAAACTTGGATTGAGCTATTATGAGGGTGACACGGTCCATGCCTCTAGTTCTTTCCGGATGTAAGGGACAAAGGGACAAAGACAATGCTGGGACATTGTTCATAAAGGCTTATGAGTTATGAACTCTTATTGCTTGGGGAGCAATGATGCATTGCTAGATGCCGCTCATTGTTTGTGAGATTTTTGGTTTGATACTTTCAAGATCAAGTGGGAGACTGTTGGAGTTACCATGGTGATATAGAAGTGGTCAAACATGTAATCTCACTGCCAACGCGATATGAGCCTGCAGGGTCGCACATAAGAGCATGTGGAGAAATTGGAATATTGATTGTGTTGGTAAAGGTTACCAATCACCATACAGAATGGGGTCAGGCAAATGTTGCCAGAGAGATTCGTCGAGAATGGTTCGACGAGAGTCGTCGAGTATGACTCGGCGAATATGGCCAATTCGTTGAGAGTCGACGAGAGTCGTCGAGTATGACTCGGCGAATAAGGAAAAATCGTCGAGAGTCGTCGAGTATGACTCGCTGACTAAGGCATAATCGTCGAGAATCGAACTGTTCGATTCTCGCCGATTCTGCGACTGATTCTCGCCGATTCTGCGATTGATTCTCGCCGATTCTGCGATTGATTCTCACCGATTCTGCGATTGATTCTCGCCGAACCTGGAGGTGATTCTCACCGAACGGTCCAGAAGCCCTATCCTGTGCGGTCTGCGGATAGCGATACCTTTGGAATGTTTATGCCTTTGGTATTAATAGGGGACTTAGGGTTTTGGGAATTAAAGATAGATCGGGATTTCTCCTGTAGCCGAATCGAATCTGACGGAAACGTTCCGCTGCTCGTTCGCTCCGCCGATTCCCGAACCCCGACGGACGGAAGTGTTCCGCCGCCTCATCGCTTCGCCGACCTCCTCCTCTCCGGTGACTGTCGTCGGTGTTGCTCCTCCTGGAACGTACCTAGCAGTCCGTGGAAGTGCAAGGTGCGGTTGATCTCCTCCCCGACCCTTCGTGCGACGAAGCTCGGTGTTCTCCCGCTCGTGTGGATTTCTGCAGAGACGTGGACATTATTCCACGTAGAACTCGCCACCGACAAGGACTCAAAGCTTGGAGCATCTCCGTTGAGTTGTGACTCAACGCCGCTAAGGTAATTTTTGCCTAGTTGTTTGTTAACTTCTTGATTCATCTTTCATGGCCCGATCCCATCTCTTTTGGGTTGTTCTTGATGTTTTATTCCTTCCGCTGCGTGCACAAGCATTGTGTCATCCTCATAGAGAAACCCAACACAAAAGACTCTTGGAGATACTGACATGACCATGACTCTGAGACAAGCTCAAGATCCAAACCGGACAATCAAATTTGCCCTTGAAACATTTTCTTGAGATGCTCGTCAATCTCTTTGCACCCCGTGTTCTCATGTTGCTTCTGAAGCTCAGAGTTCATGGTGGCAAGCATAAGGCATTCGACGTCTAAGGCGTCATCAGTATACTTCTTATAAGTATCTTTATCAGCACGAGAAGAATTCCCGATCGACACCTCGGGGGCTTCTTCTTCCAAGACATAGAGCTTTCGCTCTTGCCTGAGAACAATTCTCAGGTTCCTGTACCAGTCCATGTAGTTAGTCCCACTGAGCTTATCCTTCTCAAGGATGGCTCTCAGAGACAGAGTGGAGTGTGAACCACTTGCCATGGAATTCTACAAGAATTCATGCAGAATAATATCAGTACCAAAATTTCAAAATACAATTTATTTTTAATATGGACTTCAATTAAAACTCCCACTATTTTATTCGAAATAATATCCCTCACTATCAATTCAGAGAGTTCATACGAGCTACTCTCTTAGTGGACAAGATCCGTATTTCACCAACACAATGAGTCAGCTTTGGCTTTTCTCTCACGATGTAGTTATTTAGGTAGGCAACGCTTGTCAATTGCATCCTTATGCAATTCTTGTATGGTTGGTGAATAACTCCTTATTCGCATCCATCATATGGTTCATGCCAACCCTATGCCTCTAAGCACTCAACCTTTGAGGTCACCTAGTTAAGTTATACCCGATGTCGACAGTGGGATATCACAATTATCCGCTCGCACCCTTACCAAGATAGATTAATGCACCTTGCTTTGGCAAGCCCACACTTCATCGATCGAGGCAGGAAGAGTGTCATCCATCGGAAGGCATCCAAAGACTTAATATTTAATGAAGGGATTTTTTGATAATAGGTTAACAATTAACCATGATCAACATTTGATCAATATGCACATCCATAGAAAAACATTTCTAAAATCCACATGCATTCCTTATGTGCACAACATGGCACTATCAACATTTGATAGAAGGAAGGGCTAAATCTGAACATCCGGACTCTTCCAAATCTTCAGATTTACATGCATTGGACAAAGGCAAAGGCAACTCGACTTAAAGCAGTTGACAAGCTCGTCTCTCATTATTGGATTCAAAATCCAAAACAATACACGGGTTCATTAACCACTCGAGGGACGGTTACTGCTAAGGAGACAACAATTTCTAACAATTAGAAATTACCACAAAATCCCAGACGTTCCTGGCGGGGTTCCAAGGGGCAGAGCCCCTAACCTGTGGGTTATGGGCCCACCGATTTCCCTTGGAAAACCATCAACAATTGATGATCAAGGATTAAATCTAGACATTTAGAACACTTCTAAATCCCTAGGTTTACACGCACTGGAATAACCTAACTTCCAAAACAACAATCATGGCCGAAACCTCCCTCTGATACCACTGTTGGGTTTCTCTATGAGGATAGCACAACAATTGTGCATGCAGCGAAAGTAATAAAAATTAAGAACAACCCAAAGAGATTTGGATCGGGCCATGAATGTTGAATCAAGAAGTTAACAAATAACTAGGTAAAAGTTACCTTTCCGGTGTTGAGTCAAAACTCAACAGAGATGCTCCAAGCTTTGAGTCCTTGTCGGTGGCGAGTTCTACGTAGAATAACGTCTACGTCTCTGCAGAAATCCACACGAGCAGGAGAACACCGAGCTTCCTCGCTTGAAGGGTCGGGAAGGATATCAACCGCACCTTGCACTTCCACGGACTGCTAGGTCCGCGCCAGGAATAGCAACACCGACAACTGTCACCCGAGAGGAGGAGGTCGGCGGAGCGAACGATCGACGGAAGCGGAACTCTTCCGTCGGCAGAACTCTTCCGTCGGCGGAATCGGCGGGACTCTTCCGTCGGGTCGGGGAAATTCTTCTTATGTTCCGCTCAAAACCTAAATGTCTATTTATACCCAAAGCATAAATAAACCTAGGTAAAATCGTTATCCGCAGACCTCAGCAAAATAGGGTCTCTGGGAAAAATTCGACGGGAATCAGCATTCGTCGAGAATCGAACATTTCGATTCTCGACGAATCTCGACGATCGTCGAGTATCGTCAAATTCGACGGGAATCAACATTCGTCGAGAATCGAACATTTCGATTCTCGACGAATCTCGACGATTGTCGAGTATCGACAATCAATACTCGACGATTCTCGACGATCGAGACTCGACGATTCTCGAAGAATCTCGACGATTCTCGACGAATCTCGACGATTCTTCCTTGGCAACATTTGCCGGACCCCATTCTCTATTGCGATTGGTAACCTTTACCAACACAGTCAATCTTTCAACTTCTCTACATGCTCTTATGTGCCACCCTGCAGGCTCATATCGCGTTGGCAGTGAGATTACATGTTTGACCACTTCTAGATCACCATTGTAACTCCAACACTTCCGAGAGCAAAGGGGGAGGAACTTGGAGGTAACTGTGGATGACCTCATGATCAAGAGTCGAGATGTCGACTCTCACCATTGGGACCAGGAGGAAACCTTCGCCACCCTACGCAAATATAAGATGCGGTTGAACCCCCCTGAAGTGTGTTTTCGGGGCGAGCAGGGGCAAGTTCCTAGGCCATCTCCTCACCCCTGTAGGTGTAGAGCCCAACCCTGACAAGGTGAGGGCGATCATGGAGTTGGGGTCACCTCAGAACACTAAGGAGGTGCAACAGCTTACAGGGAAGCTGACAGGATTGAGCAGGTTCCTCTCCCGGGCCGGGGAGAAGTGCTCCCCTTTCTTCAAAACTTTAAGGGGGGGGGGCAAAAGTTTGAATGGACAAAGGAATGTGAGGAGGCATTTCAAGACTTGAATAAGCAGTTGACCCAGGCCCCCCTGCTCCAAGGGTCGAAGGAGAGGGAGGACCTGTCTTTGTATTTAGGGGTGGGGGAAGAGGCCTTGAGCTCCGTCCTGGTTCAGGAAGAGGGGAAGAAGCGATTCCATGTATACTATGTGAGTCAGGTCCTGAGGAAGGCAGAACTCCGGTATCCCATCTTGGAGAAGCTGGCCTTCACTCTGGTCATCTCAGATCGGAGACTCAGACCCTACTTCCAGGCACACTCGATCTGAGTGGTGACTGACCATCCCCTCCGCAACATCTTCAAGGGGATGGAGCATTCAGGCAGGTTGGTTAAGTGGTCGGTGGAGTTAAACGAGTTCAATATATCCTTCGTCCCCCCCTCTCGATCAAGGCCCAAGCAATGACTGATTTCCTGGCTGATTATGTGGTCGATGTGGTGGAGGCAGAACTCACTCATCCTGTTCCCTGGAAGGTGATGGTAGATGGAACTTCGGGGAGGCATTCCCTATGGGTGGGGGTGATCTTGGTGATCCCTCAGGGAATAAGGATCGAGAAAATGGTGGTGGTGCACTTTCCCATCACCACCAATCAGGTCGAGTATGAGGCATTGATCGCAGGTCTACGCCTAGCCAGGGAGCTGGGGGTACTTAATGTGGAAGTCCTCACGGACTCTATGGTGGTGGTTTCCCAGATCAACAGAGAGTTTGAGGCAAGGGAACCTACCCTGCAGTTATATTTGACAAAGGTGAAGGGGGTCATTGGTATGTTCCAAACCTTCTCCATCCGACATGTCCCGCAAAAGGAAAATGAGCAGGTGGATCATTTAGCTAAGTACGACCCCCGGATGGGTGGTACCATCACCGACCTGTTCCGCCCTTCCATCGAAGAAGGAGAGCTAATGGAGGTTGACCAACACCCCTCAAGGATGGACTCATTCACGACCTTTCTTTCTACGGGAAAGTACCCGGAGGGGATAGACAAGAAGAAATTCAAATACAAGTCGTCATACTATCTCATGCGCGATGGGCAACTATACCGAAAGACCCTCTCGGGGATGCTGGCGCGTTTCATGGCTGAGAGGGTGGTCCCGAGGATTTTGGAGGAGGTCCACTCTTGGGAGTGTGAGAGCCACTCCGGGAGTCGGACCCTGGAAGGAAGAATCATCAGACAAGGGTACTTCAGGCCGACCCTTGGCCATGATGCCACAGAGTTTGCAAGGAAGTATAGCAAGTGTCAGTTGTTTTCCCCCCTCCAACTACAGCCAGCTCAGCGCCTCAGGAGTATTACGGCGCCCTGGCCTTTTGCAACCTGGGGAATGGATCTGGTAGGGCCTTTCCCCCAGGCCAGCGGGCAGAGGAGATTCTTGTTGGTCATGATTGACTATTTTTCCAAGTGGTTAGAAGTCAAGGCGTAGCTACGGGGAGATCAGCCTCCGTGGGGAAGCTCAACCCCAACTGGGAAGGCCCATACGTTGTACAGGAAGTATTGAAGTCAGGAGGGTATCGCCTCTGGAATGTGGAGGGTGAGACCCTAAATCTCACCTAGATCAGTGATGACTTGAAACGTTTTTACCCTTGAGTCCTATAAGTAATGTTCCATTTTTCCAATAAAGTTTCTTGATGTGCCCGTGCTCCTGCCATGATTCATGCAAGTGGAAGTGTTCATCACCAAAACCCTGAGCAGATCTCGCTGCCAGGCTCTCACCCAACTGGAAAGGCTGGATGTCACTCGGAGGAGTCTACCCAGATCCCAAGCAGATCTTATTTTCAGGCTCCCACCTAGCTGGAAGAGTTGGATGTCACTAGGAGGAGTCTACCCAGACCCCGAGAAGATCCCGCTGACAGGCTCCCACCAAGCTGTCAGAGATGGATGTCACTCGAAGGAGTCTACCCAGACCCCGAGTAGATCCCGCTGATAGGCTCCCACCTAGCTGGCAGGGATGGATATCACTCGAAGGAGTCTACCAAGACCCCAAACAGATTCTGCTGCTAGGCTCCCACCTAGCTTGCAGGACTGGATGTCACTCGGAGGAGTCTACCCAGACCCCAAGCAGATCCCGCTGTCAGGCTCTTACCTAGCTGGCAGGGTTGGATATAGCTCGGAGGAGTCTACCCAGACCCTGAGTAGATCCCGCTGCCAGGCTCCCACCAAACTGGCAGGGATGGATGTCACTCAGAGGAGTCTACCCAGTCCCCGAGCAGATCCCGCTGCAAGGCTCACACCAAGCTGGCATGGCTGGATGTCACTCGGAGGAGTCTACCTAGACCCCGAGTAGATCCCGCTGCTAGGCTCCCACCAAGCTGGCAGGGCTGGATGTCACTCGTAGGAGTATACCCAGACCCCGATCAGATCCCACTTCCATGCTCCCACCAAGCTGACAGGGTTGGACGTCACTCGGAGGAGTCTAACTAGACCCCGAGCAGATCCCGCTGCCAGTCTCTCACCAAGCTTCCAGGGCTGGATGTCACTCGGAGGAGTCTACCCAGACCTCGAGCAGATCCCGCTGCCAGGCTCTCACCAAGCTGGCGGGGTTGGATGTCACTCGAGGAATCCGCCTGATCCCCCAACTATTTAGCGGGACAGGAAGTATTGGAAAACGCGCCGCCTAAAGTTGGGCCCTAAACACTCAGAATACGGAGACAAAGGTCGCAGGGCCGCTGGGATGACTTTAACGGGTCAGCGAGCCATAAATACCAACTCAGGCCTATGGTTCGGCTAACTACCGGGAAGAAACTAAGAAGGCGAGGACTCAAACCGCGTCGAGACCCTCGGGGCTCGGCTCGCGTGAAGTCAGGCAGCATGGGTGTGAACTGAGTCGGCTCGCCTGCTCTACACCGCGAACGGCATGGCGAACCCGGGCGAAGGACACGGGTTGCTTCTCGAGGTACGACGGACTACCGTGCCTAACTCTCCTAAGCCTTGTCCGAAATGAACATGTGGCCTAGCTCGCAAGCAACAACGAACCAGAAGGGTCAAAATGAACCGCGAGTGTGAAAAGAAAAGACAGATTTCGATTATAAAGGGACAAACACTATAAAATAGTTTTAAGGAATACATTCTATCGTTCAGCAAAAAAATTACAAATCCTGGGCCTCGGCCCGCCCCCACTACAACAAAAATATTTTTCTTTTGGCGAGGCGCAAGCTTTCAGCAAGGCAAGCCCCCAAGCGACGAGTCCCCCTAAATGGGATGGTAGGGCCCATCGCCAAGCTTCGGTACCGGAAGGAATAATTCCGGTACCACGTTGCTCACAGAAAGCTTATCGTCATCGCTCTTGATCAGGTCAGCTCGGCGCAATGTTTGGAGGGTGTATTTCGCTATACCTGTGGCGTTCTTCTGCATCAAGACCTCCAGCTCATACTCGGTGTAGTGCGTGAGCTGGCAACCGCTACTAGACGGCGATGGAGCGGCCGCTGTGGCCTCCAAATCACGCGCCCGCTCCTGCAATGCTTGCTTTTCTTGTTCAACGGTGTTGATTTCGATGCCCAAACGGCTAGCCATCACCGCGTCCTGCGAGAAGGATGGTGATGGGGATGAGCTTGAGAGAGGAAAAGCAATAGATAATAAGCGCGAGTTGAGAGATGTACTGCTCATCCCAGGTACTGGGTAAGGGTAACCTCAGCTGTGTCGACTCATTTTCTCTGAAGATCGGCCTCCTCCTGGGCAAGCTTGCGGGCTGCCTCCTTCTCGTCGACCAGTTTCTTGAGCAACGGGGAATTCTTCTCCAACTGTGTTAGCCGTCGGCCCGTCATGTGGGCCATCTCTAGGCCGCAAAGCTTGGTCTACATGCTCTCGTGCACGAGGACCAGCGTGACCTCCTCATCATAGACCACGACATCCTCTCGCCCGTACAAGCCGAACGAGAAGTTGTAGGCCTCCTCGCTGATGGTGTCCTACTCCAGCCAGCTCGGCAGCAGGGTGGATATGGTGGCCCTGTTGGATTCATTGTCCCACTAGAGGAGGGGGTTCCCGAGCTCGTCGAGAGGTCGCTCGCTGAGGCAAAAATTGCGGTGCCCCCTCGACACCGGCTTCGCGGTAGGCTGCGACTCTTCTTGCGGCCTTGAAGTGTCGGCCGCCCCGCCAAGGGAGCTGCTGGCCAAGGCAGCTACGGGGGCGAGATCTCTGGCTAGTTGATCTGCCGGGGCCTTGCCCTTCTCTTGACTCGTGGTCGGCACGCCGCTTGCGGTCTTTGGTTTCTTGGGCGGTGAGGGAGGCAGAGGCTATTTTCGGCTAAACCGCTTCTAGGCGGCGAGGACGGTGATCTCGCGGTGCGCGGTGGCCGTCACCTCGACGCGGACAAACTCGCTGTAAGCGATTCGCGCACTCTCATAAGGAGGGTGCACGGGGATGTCTCGCTCGCCTGCGGGAAGGAAAGGACTTACGATATGAAAGGGATAAAGAAGAAGGTAGAAACGCCAACCGCTTACCTTCCCCGGGCGGGACGGGGGCGAGATCGTCCAAGTTCCTGCGAAGATAGGTGTTAGGTACACTGGAAACTGTGTACCAGATTTGGAGAAGCCTCACTTAACTCAATGATATATATCAATGTGTATTTGATGGGATGTTGAGTTTTAATGTGCAGGATAAAGAAATGCAGGAAAATATTCTAAGTACAAGTGTCGACACCTGTGAGGGAAATGTGTCGACACCAGAAGCCAGATTGTGTCGACACACATGACTTGTGTCGACATACAGAAATTCTATTAGAAGTAGTTGTGTCAACACACAATACTTGTGTCGACACACACTCAAGAAATCTGTCAACAGAAGCTGTGTCGAGACTAGAAGTAGTTGTGTCGACACACAGGACTTGTATCAACACACACTCAAGAAATCTGTCAACAGAAGCTATGTCGAGACTAGAAGCAGTTGTGTCGACACACAGGACTTGTGTCGACACATCCAACAGAAGCTGTGTCGAGAAGTTAAAGAATGACTGTGTCAACATATTAGGAGCTGTGTCGACATCATCAAGACTTGTGTCGACACATGGTCTATTTGTGTTGACACATTTGAAATGTTATCCAGACAAGTCTCTGCTGTGATAGAAGTTCAAGGAGGGTTCAGGTATCAAGACTGAATACCTGACAGCTGTCATAAGTAATAAAGCTGTCACATCTGTCAGAGCAGTCAGAAGGCCTTTATGTACTGGATCTACTGATAAACTTGGATGGGTTCTATATAAAGACCTATTCTATCACAAACAAAAAACAGTGAATAGAAAAGATAATGAAGAGTGAACGGCGAACTAAGAGACAAACACAGAAGAAGAAGAAGGCAAATCCTGAACAAGTCTGCAAGAGGAGTTCAGATCTAATTCTGAATACAATAAGGAAGCTGGATTGAAGATCATCTCCAACTTCATTTGAAGATCAACTTTACTTTGTTCAGATTCAAGAAGCTTTGAAGAAGCAAAGACAGGTTGGATTTTAAGAAGTAAGTTCTATCAAGAACTTATCAAGAAAGTCTTCACCTCATTCTCTTTCTATCTAGGTGAAGAATTTATTATTTTAAACAATCAATTTTTTTGTAAGGTCTATTGTAGATCTGAGTGTATGAGAGTTGTCTCTCTGATTTGTAAGCCTTAACATATAAAGGCTGAGGTAGGGCTGACTGCCTGAGGTAGGATCTTGTTGATCTGAGTTGTAGGCCTGGTGGTTAAGGCTGAGGTAGGACTGAGTGTCTGAGGTAGGATCTTGGTGATCTGAGTTGTAGGTCTAGTGGTTAAGGCTGAGGTAGGGCTGTTGCCTAAGGTAGGAATCTTGGGAAGATTTTGAGTTGTAGGACTTGAAGAAGTCTGAGCTGTAAGAACCAGTTGGGTTCTGAGTTGTAAGATCTGAGGATCTGAGATAGTGGACGGAAGTTTGGCCGAATCCAGTACTCTACTGGATAAGTGAAGGGGGAGAGTGGATGTACCCATAAATTGGGAAACCACTATAAACCATTGTGTGTTATGCTGTGAATTTTCTGTGATTGTTATTCTTTGTGATGTGATAGTTATGCTGTGTTTAACACTTTTATTTGCTTAAGTTGTTAAAAAGGATTTGAACCAATTCACCCCTCCCCCCTCTAGGTGTTTAGGCTCTATAAACCAAATCTTTCAAGTGGTATCAGAGGGAGGTTCACTCAAATATAGACCTAACAGTCTGTGTATGATCTCCAAGGCAATTAACTGTTAGCCAGAATGGGTTCAAGTGAAAATCAGAAGGAACTTGGATCCATGAAACTTCCTATCTGTAGGAAAGAGAACTTTGGCATATGGAAAGAGAGGGTCAGATTGTTCATGGAAGCATCTGATCTAAGATTCTACATCACAGTTCTAGAAGGACCTTTCATTCATATGAACATATCAGTTCTTGATGCAAATCTCAAAACTCCAAAGAGCTATTCTGAAATGACTAAGGAAGAGATCATCCTAGAAACCTTAGACAAGAGAGAACAAAACATAATTGTGAGTGTCATAGATGATTCTACATTAAAGAATCTGATACATTGCAAAACCTCCAAGGAGATGTGGGACACTTTAATTGTCTACATGGAGGGAACTGAAGAAGTAAGAGAGGATAGAAATTTCATATTAAATCAAGAATATGAGAGCTTTAGACAAGCCAAGACAGATAGCATAACTGAATGTTACAAGAAATTCTTTAGAATTGTAAATGAGCTAATGACCTATGGAAGAGTCTTTAGCACATATGAACTGAAAGACAAGTTTCTCAGGTCACTAACCAAGGACTAGGATATAAAAATATGTGCCATCAGAGAGGTGGCCAAGCTTGCTGATACACCTCCACCAACCTTGTTTGGAAAATTGTTATCTTATGAGATGCAGCTCACTGCCAGAAAGGAGGAGGAGAAAAGCAATAGGTCTGAATATAAAGAAAAGTCAGTAGCCTTCAAGGCTGAAGCCACAAGAAAGGGTAGGAGAAAGTCTCCTTCTCCACCTAGGAGAATTGTTGAGGTTGAATCAGAAAATCCTAACATCAACACTTCAGACAACCACAACTCTGATGAAGACTTTGCTGCCTTTACAAGGTAGTTTCAAAGGTTCATGAAGAAGAAGAAATGGAGAATAAAGCCATCTTCATCTCTCTCTAAGGATGACTATTACAAGAAGAAGAAAACTCCTAAGGATGACAGGTATGGCTCTAATCCTAGTAAACAAACTTCTTCTAAAATTATTTGCTATTGTTGCAACAGGCCAGGACATGTCATAGCTGATTGTCCTGATAAAAGAAAGGAATCTAAGGATAAAAAGAAGCATCAAAATAAGGGCAAGAAGGAGAGATCCCATGTTGCTCAGAACCAGAAGAGTTGGACTGACTCTTCATCATCAGAATCTGGAGAAGTGGATGAAGCAGAAGCCTATATTGGATTGTTCACTACAGAAGAGGATTCTGTAGAAACTGAATTCCTGCAAATGCTGGATTCTATAAATAGGAGTGAAGATCATTATTGTAGAGGGATGATGGCTTTGACTGAGGAAGATTACTGTCAAGATCAGCCTGGTCCCAGTAAGGTATACAATCCACCATCAGTCTCTGATTATTATACTGGATCAGAATTAGAAGTATCAGCATCAAGAGATGAGGATGGTTCTTAATCTGAAGGGGTTGTCCATCAAATAATTGATGAGTATGGTGGTCTGTTGCATGCTCTTAAGAGAAGCAGAATCCTTGTTAAAAAGCAGGCTGAGGAAATTGCATCTCTTAAATTTGCTGCATTAGATTCAGCAAAAGTGCTAGATTTGAAGCTGAATGAAGTTGCCAAACTAAAAAACATAACTGTTATTGAGATAGGTACAATTACCTTCAAAAATGATCACATCAAGAGTCTGGAAGTCAGACTTCAAAGAGAGAAGGATCTTGTGGCTAAATTCTCAAAGCCAAAGTCAATCTTACACTTAATATACAACTTTATCTCCCAAAAGGGTAAGTCAGGATTAGGATTCAAGGAAAGAACTAGGGCAGCTAATTCCAAAAGAAAAGACAAAGACCCAGTTCAGCCACTAGCCTTCAAACCCCCTATTTCTTTCAGAAATATTATACAGCCTACTAACAGGTATGATCATGACATCACTCATGGTCACTATAAGTATTGTAATCTGAATGACAAGGGAGAAAATGCTAATAGTGTTGCCCATGAGCAAACACACCAGGTTATTAAAGAATCCTTAGTTTTTGCTACTCCAGCACCTGCACTTAAAAGGACTGCTGACAGGAATATTGGTAAGCTTGGACTTAAGAGAAGGTACAACAGATTTGAGTGCTGGTGTTGTGGCAAGGTGGGCCACTATGCCATTGATTGTTCGTATAATACTAGTATTCTGAAAAAGGCCAGCTTACCTGTCAGAAAGGTTGCAGGTAAGCATGTCAAATATCAAGCTGATCTGGACCTAGGACCAAATAACAATTGGGGTTCTAAGGATAAGTAATTTTATTTGATGCAGGTTAGTCCAAGTGGTCATACCCCTATATGGTACTTGGACAGTGGATGTTCTAGGCACATGACTGAAACAAGAAGGATGCTGAAGGATCACTCTCCTATAGAAAATGGACCCAAAGTGATCTTTGATGGATCTGAAAAAGGAGTCATCAAAGGGTTTGGTAACATTTCCAATAACTCTATTACTATCACCCAATTGGCTTATGTGAAAGGTATAAAACATAACCTAATTAGCATAAGCCAACTAAGTGATCTTGGTTATGACACTTCTTTCCTCAAGAGTGTGTGCCAAATAAGAAGGTCAAGTGATCAAGAGATCATTCTTGCAGGCATTAGGAAAGGAAATGTCCACTGTCTTAACTTTGATTGTGAGAATAAGATCTCTCCTATTTGTCTAGTTGCAGATGAGAAAACATCTCATTGTTTCCAATGGAACAAGAGGCTAGCTCACCTGAACTACAAGTCAATAGGCCAACTCTTTAGTATGGAGTTAGTGAGGAATGGTCCTCAGGTCAAGTGCATTAAAGAGGGTGTATGTTCAGCTTGCCAAAAGGGAAAATAGACCAGGACCTCTTTCCATGGACATGATACCAAAGACTTTGTGAGATGTCTTTACCTCCTGCATGTGGATTTATTTGGTCCTATGCCAGTTCATAGTCTAGGTAGGAAAGCTTACACATTTGTAATTGTGGATGACTATTCTAGATTTACATGGGTTTTCTTCTTGAGGCAGAAATCTGAAACCCCAACTGTCTTCCAGAATTTTTTAGGCAAATTCAGAATGAACTTAATAATTATGTGGTCAAAATCAGAAGTGACCATGGGACTGAATTTCAGTCTAAATGCATGACAAAGTTTTGTGAAAAACTTGGGATTCATCATGAATTCTCCTCACCTAGAACTCACCAGCAAATGGGGTTGTTGAAAGAAAGAATATGACTCTTATTGAGGTAAGTAGAACACTACTAAGTGACACTTCTCTCCCAGAATATTTCTGTGCTGAGGCAGTAAATACTGCATGTCATGTTCTCAATAGAGCATCCATCAATAAATGACATAAGAAGACACCCTATGAGATTATGAAAGGCAGAAAACCAAACATATCCTACCTTAGAATCTTTGGTAGCAAGTGTTATGTTCTAAATAATGGCAAGCACTATCAAACTAAGTTTGCTGCCAAATCCCTAGATGAGATATTTGTTGGGTATAGCAATAACAGTATAGCTTACAGGATCTTCAACTTGACTACACAAGTTGTAGAAGAATCTGTCCATGTAGTCTTTGATGAGTCTAAGCTAATTAACTATGAGCTGTCTAGCACTTCTGTTAGTTATACATGTTTGAAGGAAAATATGGACAAGCTAACAATTAGGGAAGACCAACCTGCAAGACAGGATGAAGAAAATGATGGATGTTGTCCAGGGGGAGTACAAGTCTCACTGGATGGAGATGAAGACAATGAAGTACATCTAGATGAATACAATGAAGAAGACCAAGAGATGGAAAAATTTCCTCCTGCAAGAAGACATTTGAAGGATCATCCAGCACACCAAATCATTGGTGATGCAAGACATGGAGTTTTCACCAAAAGCAAGAGTATGAACACAATTCTATGTTCAAGCTTCCTGTCCCAGATGGAACCTAAGAAGTTTGAAGAGGCTATATAAGAAACAAATTGGATTGATGCCATGCAGGAAGATTTGAATCAATTCAGAAGATGTAAAGTCTGGGAGTTGGTTCCTAAACCAAAGAACCACAATGTCATTGAAACTAAGTGGATCTACAGGAACAAGTTAGATGAAAATGACACTATAATCAAGAACAAAGCCGGACTGGTAGTAAAGGGCTACAGATAGGAAGAAGGGATAGACTTTGATCATACATTTGCCCCAGTGGCAAGGTTGGAAGCAATAAGACTGTTCCTGGCTTATGCAGCTTATCAAGGGTTTAAAGTATTTCAAATGGATGTAAAGTCAACATTTTTAAATGGTGACTTAAAAGAGGAAGTTTATGTTGAACAACCTTCAGGTTTTGTAAATCCTCTTTATCCCAAATATATATATAGGCTTAAGAAAGCTCTATATGGATTGAAACAAGCCCCTAGGGCTTGGTATGAAATACTGTCTGCTTTCCTTATTGAGAATAAATTCTCAAGAGGGAAAATTGACAAGACTCTATTCTTTAGGGAATCAAAAGGTAAGATCATCCTAGTCCAGATATATGTTGATGACATTATCTTTGGTTCTACTAAAAATAACCTTTGTAATAAGTTTGCCAAACTTATGCAAGGGAAGTTTGAGATGAGCAGCATGGGTGAGCTGAAATTCTTCTTGGGACTCCAAGTTAGAAAGACTGATGATGGATTGTCCATTTCTCATTCTAAGTTCACCAAGGAGTTAATTAAGAAATATGACATGGAGTCAGGCTCCATCATGAAAACTCCAATGGGGACAAGTATGCCTATAGGCAAAGATGAGGCAAGAAAATCTATTGATGAGTTTTTGTATAGAGGGATAATTGGCTCCCTACTTTACTTGACTGCTAGTAGACCTGACATCATGTATGTCACATGTGTCTGTGCTAGGTACCAAGCTTGCCCAAAGGAATCTCATTATTCTATTGTTAAGAGAATCTTAAGATATCTTAAGGGCATACCTAATCTAGGTCTTTGGTACCTTAAGAATAGAGATTTCTTGCTAACAGGTTTCTCAGATGAAGACTTTGCAGGCTGCAAAGATGACAGGAAAAGCACCACACGAACATGTCAGTTCCTAGGTGGAAGGTTAGTGTCATGGAGAAGCAAAAAGCAAACAAGTGTAGCTATTTCCACTGCTGAATCAGAGTATATAGCTGCAGGCAGTTGTTGTGCTCAGTTGTTGTGGATACAACATCAACTTGAAGACTATGACATCAAGGTAAGTATAATTCCATTATATTGTGATTCTACTAGTGATAGTTTTACTTTCAAGACTACCTAAACACCTAGAGGGGGGTGAATAGGTACTTTTCCTTGATTTAACTTAAGGCAGAATATAACTACAGTTATTTGAATAAATCAGATATAACTAAACTAACACAGCACAGCAATCACAAATATACACACATAACAGATTGCACACAGATTTATAATGGTTCCCCAAGGTCTGGGTACATCCACTTTCCCCCTTCACCTATCTAGCAGTATGCTAGAGTCGGCCTAACTTTTTCCTTTAACTCAGATCCTACAGCTCAGAATCCAGAAGGATTCCTACAACTCAGGCTAACAAGCCCTACCTCAGCCTTGCCACAAGGCCTACAACTCAGAGAAAACCTTCTCTTACAACTCAGGCTAACAAGCCCCACCTCAGCCTTGCCTCAAGGCCTACAGCTCAGAGAATACCTTCTCCTATAACTCAGGCATAAACAACCCTACCTCAGAGAATAAATCTCCTACACTCAGTCTTTATAAAATAGGCTTACAACTCAGATCTATGAATAGATCCTACAGAATTTGATAAGGAATTGTTGTAATCTCTTACCCCTGTTGAGAGAGAAGGGATAAGAACTTTTTTGATCAGCTTCTTGAAGAGGCTGATGGCTGAAATAACCTTGATCTTAGCTTTCTTCAAAGCTTCTTGAATCTGAACTTAGTTGAGTTGATTTCCTTTGAATAGAACTGACTGGCAGCTTCCTTATTATACTTCAGAAATAGATCTGAATCTCCTTGACAGATTAGTTCAGTATCTACTTCTTGAGAGACCTGTGAATGTCTCCTCCTTGTCTTCAAATAGCTGGATCTCTCTCTATCCAAATCTCTTGAAGATACTTATGAATTCTTGATTGAATTCCACTTAGACAGAATATGAATAGTAAACTAATTCAGAACGTCTTCTTAGATCTTCTCACGAAGATCTTCTTCTTTGTTACTTGTACTTTCTTGATCAGAGAATAATCTCTAATTGTGTTAGTGGTGACAATACTTCTTCTCTATGTGTGTTGTGTTATATTGTACTGTTTCTTCTTCTGAATCCATCTATTTATAGACTTAATCCTTGGTAACCGGCTGATCCGGTTTATAACTAACTTCTGACAAGTCTGACAGCTTCAGTAAACCTGTCATAACCCACAGCTGTCAAGTCTTCAATCAGTTCTTGAGCCTTTGACTCTGTCAGCAAAGTGTCGAGTCTGTCTGCCATCAAGTGTCGAGACCATCTGTCAATATGTGTCGACACAAGTGACTTAAGTGTCGACATAGCCTTTGGTGATGTCGACAAAGCTGCCTTGATGTCGACACAGCTCCTTGATACTGCATCTTGAGAATGTGTCGACACTGATTATTTGTGTCGACACAAACACTTCACCATTAATCAGCAATCAACTTGGTCTATACTCAGTTGTGTGTCGACACAAGTCCTGTGTGTCGATACAGTTGATGTAGACTCAGAACATAGTGTGTGTCGATACTGCCTCCAGGTGTCGACACAGTTATTGTCGACTCTGCCTCTGTGTGTTGACACTGCCTCCTGGTGTCGCCACGGCCGATGTCGACTATAATCTTCTGTGTGTCGACACTGCCTCCCGGTGTCGACACAAATTCTCTGAAGTGTCGACACAGCTATTTCCAAGTGTCGACACAATCTTACTGAAGTGTCGACACAGCTTCCTCAGGTGTCGACTCATGGACTTAGAATATTTTTCCTGCATTCTAGCACATTCTTAACCTGCACATATAAACTCAAAATAACATCAAATACACCTTGATGTATATCATTGAGCTGCGTAAGGCTTCTCCAAATAAGGTACATATTTTCCAATGTACCCAACAACTAGTATTATATCTATTGCTAGAAATCCTGTTTCACATAGCAGAACTAAGCATATAGAAATAAAGTTTCACTTCATCAGAGAACATGTTGAAAAAGAAGACATAAGTCTAGAATTTGTCAACACTAACAATAAAATTGTTGATATATTTAGAAAACTTCTGGATGAAAGTAAATTCAATTATTTTAAAATTGAATTAGGTATGTTGAACCTAGAATGAGATGTTAGGTCAGCACAAAATTTATCAAGAAATTTGGCTAAGTTAGAAAGTTTGTGTCGACACACGACCAATTGTGTCGACACTATCAGCAAATTGTGTCGACATCACTCTGTCGAGACCATGTACTATTAGATTTTTGTGTCGACACACAAAAATCATTGTCGACACATAGACATATCAACACCCTCAATACTCTGTCAAGACTTAAGTAGTCTATGTCGATATAGGCAAAAATATGTCGACACATAGACATGACGACACCTACAAAGCTCTGTCTATACCTAGGTCGTCTATGTCGACACATGTAAAATTTTGTCGACTAGTAAAATCCCTAGTCAAGCGCGTCTTTTGACCTTCCTTTTATAAATATACTATAAATAGGAGAAGACAAAATCTGGCCGACTGTGCTTTCAGAACTCTCGACTCTAGACTTTGTGTCGACAAAAAATTCTCCTGTCGACTCTCTTCTCTCTCTTTCACTCATGGTGCCACAACAAGAAGACAAGGTCAACGAGGGATATGAATTGGTATGCAAGGCATTCGAGACTGCCTCCCTAGAAATCAAGGATGTGATTACCCTAATCACTAAAAATGGATTGGAATACTTGGTCTCAGAACCTACAAGGATCTGGAAGAAGGAGGTTCTTGAATTTTACTCGTCAATAACAATGGATTCAAAGGGAAAGAAGATAAAGTCCACTGTAAATGCTACTACAGTAAAACTCTCACCGAAGAATATAAGAAAGTAACTTCATCTTCCCAAGATTAAGGAAGAAGATGATATCGCATCATCCATGACAAGGGATGCACTCTAATGGTGTGGACTGGATCCCACTACCAAGATTGGATCTTCAATGACCAGGAAGGGAATGAATTCCCAGGGTAAGTTCCTGTCTGAGATAATAGGCAAGGTTATTCTATGCAAAACAGGAGGACATGATAGGATTTTTGCCTATATGTTCAAACTCATGACCAGAGTTATATTCAAGGTGAAAACAGATTGGTCTGCTGTAATATTTGACAAGATCAAAGAAAGTGCCAAGAAGCCCAATCTAGGTAGAATACTAATCCTGTTTCTAGCTTCCGCCATTCCAGAAGTGATGAATCAAACTACAGGAACCAAGTTTAATCACATGAGGAGAATGGATCTGAGAATACTATCCAGATGGGATAGAGTTTTGACAAAAGATGTTTCTACCCCACAGAAAAAAATGAAGAAGGATAAGAAAAAGAAAACTACCACCCAGACAGCAGAATCTTCTAGTGATTCTGAAGAGCAGGTTGACTTCAGCACAAATGAAGATCAACTAAGAAAATCACCTACACCAAAACCAGCTAAAGAGGCTCAAGCCCAAGGGGATAGCATTCAACTACCAGAAAACCAGATGGTCTCCACTCTAGGGGGAGACAGCACTGAGATTATAATTATTTAAGAACCTAAGCAATCACAGCATCCAACCCAAGGGGGAGGTATTGCTGAAGTTGCACTGGATAGTGAGAATGCAACTGATACTGTTATTGACATAGTCTCAGAAATCAACAATGCTGCAACAGTCATCACTGAAAAAGAAGCACATGATGTGCATATGTCAGACCCAGATCAAGCTGAGCAACTCCACTCCTCCAGTTTAGAGAAAACCCTGGAAAAGGATCTTGATGTCCAGGGAGAACCATTTGTTGAAAAAGAAAACATTATCCATCCTGTTCAGATGCAGTAGGAGGTAACTCTCGAGGAGTTATTTCCTTATTTACAAGGAGCTCAACTTGAGGGGGAGATGGCAAGGACTGAGGGGGATATGCCACTAAATGCCTCAAGTCCTAAGGAAACTGTGGCTATAGAAAGTTCATCAAATTCTTCTGAAGATTAAGAAGACACCAGGGTCAAGAAAAGGAAGTTAGTGGCACTCAGGAAGAGGAGCACATACTATAAGATGGCCTTGCAGACTGTCCCTCAAACATCTGCTCCAGAAATAGACTTTAGTTCACTTTTGGTGAAACTGCAAGTGAAAATGGATGAGCAAAGACTTGCTTTGGAGAAATATGTGGATGAGTCACACAAAGAAATGCAGTTCCAGCTGGCCCAAGATATCAAGTCTATCAGATTTGAAGTAAATTTGCATAAGAAGGAGATGACAGATTGCTTTCATAAGGGATGTAATGTTGTAGTATACTTGGCCACACAATAATAGGACATAAAAACTCAAATAGCTGACATTGCAGATAAACAAGGATATATTTTAGAAAATCAATTCAAAATGAATGAAAATCTCACAGACTCAGATGATGCTATTCTCACAAAAATGGGAGGTATTGCTACTAACGTGAAAACTAATCTAACCAGATCAAAGAAGATCTAGCTGTTGTACAAACAGCAATTCTGGCACCTCAAAAGGCTATTTCTGATCAACTGCAGAAGTTCAGACTCTACTATAAAGAGGGAATAAATTATCTGGCTGATCAAGTAAGGTTTCAGAAGGAAGATCTAAAAGATTATGTGGATAGAGAAGTCATAAAGTGGGAGAGAGTGTTAGTCAAAGCAAGCTCAGATCATGCCAAATGGGTATCCAATACCATCAGAGCTACTCTTGGATATCCACCCCTTTGTGATGATGATAATACTGCTGAATCTGATATTCAACCTGCTTACATTGAAGGGGTTCAGCAGGAAGTTGCTCAAGTCATCAATCCTCCATCTGATTTTTAAGCAATACAGTAGGCTGTACATCAAATGTATAGCCCTTCACAGGAGGCACATAATGTTATTATTGAAAAAGTTGAAATATCTGAAGCTGCTTTACAAAGAGAGCAAGAAGCTCAAAAAGCTAGGGATGCTCATAAAGAAGCTCAACTATCTAAGAAAAGATTCAAAGAGCATGCTGGATTAAAGGTTGATTTTGAACAATGGAGTCCAACCTCAAGAAATATCATTCTTACTGCTTGGAAAGCTGTGAAAGATAATATGCATGATAGAGGCAAATGATATTCTGAACAAGAGTGGAGTAAATATCATAAAAGGCAAGATGTCATACATCAGTTAAGAAGGGATATCAAAGCTGGGAAGTTACCTGCTAACTCTGTGGAGCCTAGCAAGTACTTCCCAAAGCCTTATCATTACTTTAAAAGGTAGAAGATTAAGGCAGAAGAGCTCAAAACAAAGATCTGAAAGGGAAGAAGCCAACTGATGACACAGAATCCAAGGTGCAAGCTAAGATTCAATCTAGCGAAGGAATAGTTATCAAGGAGCCTGATCAATCTTAGGGATAGATAGGCTAGTTTTAGAACTGTGTATTTTTCTGTTCTAAAAATCTTATAAATCAAAAACTAATTCCTGATTAATGAATTTTATCATATTTTGTGATGATATTTCATGATGTTTCTGCATTATGAGTTACCCTGTCTGTGTAATGATTATATACTTCTTAATCTTTGTTTTATTATAAGTGGTGTATATCATTGACTAAGGTTTATGACTTCTCCAAATAGGGGGAGATTGTTGGGTACACTGGAAACTGTGTACCAGATTTGGAGAAGCCTCACTTAACTCAATGATATACATCAATATGTATTTGATGGGATGTTGAGTTTCAATGTGCAGGATAAAGAAATGCAGGAAAATATTCTAAGTACAAGTGTTGACACTTGTGAGAGAAATGTGTCGACACCAAAAGCCAGATTGTGTCGACACACAGGACATATGTCGACACACAAAAATTCTGTTAGAAGTAGTTGTGTCAACACACAGGACTTGTGTCGACACACACTCAAGAAATCTATCAGCAGAAGCTGTGTCGTGACTAAAAGCAATTGGGTCGACACACAGGACTTGTGTCGACACACACTCAAGAAATCTATCAACAAAAGCTATGTCGAGACTAGAAGCAGTTGTGTCGACACGCATGACTTATGTCGACACATCCAACAGAAGCTGTGTCGAGAAGTTAAAGAATGACTGTGTCGACATCATCAAGACTTGTGTCGACACATGGTATATTTATGTTGACACATTTGAAGTGTTATCCAGATAAGTCTCTGCTGTGACAAAAGTTTAAGGAGGGGTCAGGTATAAAAACTGAAGACCTGACAGCTGTCATAAGTAATAAAGCTGTCACATCTGTCAGAGCTGTCAGAAGGCCATTATGTACCGGATATACCGGTAACCTTGGATGGGTTCTATATAAAGATCTATTCTATCACAAACAAACAAAATAGTGAATAGAAAAGATAGTGAAGAGTGAACGGTGAACTAAGAGACAAACACAAAAGAAGAAGGCAGATCCTGAAAGAGTCTGCAAGAGGAGTTCAGATCTAATTCTGAATACAAGAAGGAAGCTGGATTGTAGATCATCTCTAACTTCATTTGAAGATCAACCTTACTTTGTTCAGATTCAAGAGGCTTTGAAGAAGCTAAGACAGGTTGGATCTTAAGAAGTCAGTTCTATCAAGAACTTATCAAGAAAGTTTTCACCTCATTCTCTTTCTATCTGGGTGAAGAATTAATTATTTTAAACAATCAATTTTTCTATAAGATCTCTTGTAGATCTGAGTGTAGGAGAGTTGTCTCTCTGAGTTGTAAGCCTAAACATATAAACGCTGAGGTAGGGCTGAGTGCCTGAGGTAGGATCTTGTTTATCTGAGTTGTAGGCATTGTGGTTAAGGCTGAGGTAGGGCTGAATGCCTGAGGTAGGATCTTGGTGATCTGAGTTGTAGGCATGGTGGTTAAGGTTATGGTAGGGCTGTTGTCTGAGGTAGGATTCTTGGGAAGATTCTGAGTTGTAGGACTTGAAGAAGTCTGAGCTGTAGGAACCAGTTGGGTTCTGAGTTGTAAGATCTGAGGATCTGAGATAGTGGAAGGAAGTTTGGCCGAATCCAGTACTCTACTGGATAGGTGAAGGGGGAGAGTGGACGTACCCATAAATTGGGGAACCACTATAAACCATTGTGTGATGTGCTGTGAATTTTTTGTGATTGTTATTCTTTGTGTTGTGATAGTTGTGTTGTGTTTAACACTTTTAATTACTTAAGTTGTTAAAAAGGATTTGAACCTATTCACCCCCCCTCTATGTGTTTATGCTCTATAAACCAAATCTTTCAATAGGCGACCTCGAAGTTCTTCCCGGCGAAGAACCCGCACAGCTCCACCTCGCGGCCCCCCAGGCTAGGGGCGGTAGCTCGCCTCGCCGACCTGGATTGGCGAGAATGGGATATTGCTGAAGTCCCCCTTGACGAAAACAAACTTCTCGAGCCAGTTGTGGCTCTTTTTGATGGTCTCCCGCACCTTGACGTGGTTGCTTGAAAAGAAGACAGCTCCGTCCTTGTTTGCCCGGAAGGAGAACAGCTTGCGGAAGACTGCGAGGCTGAACTCGATCCGCTCTTCCCGCAAGAAGCAGGCGAATCCGACCACCACCGCAATGGAGTTAGGGGTCAATTGCCTGGGGACGACCCCAAAGTATTTCAAGGTTTGGAGAACCTCCGACCATAAAGGTAGCCGAAGACCCGCCTAAAAGTGCGATATAGGGATAGCGAGCTCATCAGCGGAGAGATCGTTAATCCTCTCTCCCTTCCCAGGTCGCCTCACCACGAAACCCGATGGCACGAAGTTGCCTACGGCGTCAAGGAACTCGTGCTCGGTGATGGCGGCATGGGAGAAATCGTGCTCGGAGAAGGTCCAGGCACACTTGCTCTGCCCATCCGCATTGCCGCTGCCGCCACCCATCTCGCGGAATTCGTCGAGTGGGATAAAGAGGTTCTTTCAAGGGGCTAAGAAGGAGAGGAAGTATTAAATGCGGTAGGTGAAAGGGAGGTCGACATAGCCTATTTATAGAATGGAAAAGGGCGGGAAAATGTTCCGCCGGCGGGAAAAGTGCGGATAGCAAAATGAGCCCCGATGTTTCAACTTCCAGACCCACCCCGGATTCTCATCAGCTCCCCGATATGTCGCAAAGAGTTTTCGGTAGCGATCTATTCTCATTCGCATCCACAGGAGAGACGGGCGGCCGCGATCTGGGCCCGCCTGAATTAGCGCGCAAGTCGCCCGGACTTGCGATCTGCGGGCTACCGGCTCGCACCCGCAGAAACTGGATAAGCGCGTCGGGCGAGTTGGTCTAGTAATATCGCACCCGCTTGAAGAAGAATCGGGCGAGCCAGAGCATCTCGCCCACTCCTCAAAGAAAACAAAGCATCAACAGAATAGAAGTAACATGCAGCGAGCAATCACCCATCGGCGGGCGAGAATGGTCTCAAATTATTACAAACATTAAAATATCCCGGACAAAGAAGTTTCATGACCCTACTACGCGAAGTAATCCAGCATGTGGAGACGATTCGAGCCTGGAGGACAATGGAGGGGAGGAGGCAGGTGGCTCAGTACTGGATCCACTTTTACCTGCCTCGCCCCCGCGTGCCAGATCGGGACGGTACGCGAGGGTAATGATACTCCCAGACCGCCAACAGCTCCCGCTGGGCCAGATCGACCTACTCCGAGGCATGCCAGAGCCGCTCCTCAGCTCGCCTGATGTGAACCCCAAGTGAGGTAACTCCGTCCCCATCGGCGGGACACTGCGCCCCCTTTAAGACCGCGAACCGCTCCTCCGCCTCGACCTTATCCTTGTCCACTCAGTTGAAAACCTCCTGCAGCAATAACGTGTGTTTTTAAAATAGCCGCGTCACCTGCTTCTTCATCTTCTCGGCATCCAGCGGGTCCCCCAGGTACTCCGAAATAAGATGCGTATCAGGGGAGGCGAATACCCCTCGCTCATCTCGACACCAGAGGAGGAGATTGCGTTAAAACCTGCAGGGAGAAATCAGAGGGAGCGAGCAGTGGTAAGCGGGCAAAAGTGAAATACCCACCTGGGGTCGGTACGACGCCCGCATCGGTAGCCAGTCGGGAGGTACCCGACCGACCCTGGAAGGGTTCGCCCCCAAGAGCAGCAATGGTTTTCCTCAGGCCGGGAGGCATCGACGACAGAGGCGTCAAAGGAGGGACACGCCCCTGGGGTGGGGGGCTAGCAACTCGCGCAAATATCAGCAAGGGGGAATGCCCTGGTTCTCACATATCCTCCCCGTCCTCGCGAGCTGATTCCTACAGAAAAAAGAAATCAGAAGCAGAGTCATGAGTAGGACAGAGAGGCCCGCGTACCTCAGGTGCGACCTCGGCACCAGCCACAAAACTCGACGTAGGGGGATCATCCGAGAGGGACCGCCCGACCCTTTTTCATTTTTTCGGCCTAAAGAGGGGGCCAGGCGATCTGCGCGCCAACCATAGGGTAGCACCAAGGGCCAAATCCCGAGTACCCTCCCTCGCAGCCTCTAGGCGAGCACGCATCTCCTTGGATATGGGCATCGTTCAGCTACAGCTCGCGGAAAAAGGTGGGGGGAGGGGGATTTTTTCAAAAGGTCTGACGGCATATTTATAGCACGAGGGTGGGGCCCCCCGAAAGATTCCCTCCAGCTCAGCAAAGCACTCACTGAACACGTGGGTTGGATGATTCTTTCTGAGCTTGACCAAGCTCAAAAAGAGCAGGGATTGTGTACAACCCCGTGTTCGCCGAGTGGGCCCATGACCCAGACAAGAAGACCGGGGAAGCCCGTGCGCATCAGGTCAGCAAGCGGGCGGATTCAGAATAGCCAACTCGCTCTCGCCAAGGCCAGGCGGACAAGCTGCGTGAACTGGTCCGCCCAGCTTACGTCCGCCCGGAGTTCATCGAGTCGAGCTTGGCTTTCATCGAACTAAAGCCCCAGACTCGAGATCAGACCGCAGAGCTCGCCAAACGGAGCTGGAGGGGGGCCTGAGTTCAGTGATCCCCATTTCATCAAGGGGCGAGTGGAGCGGGCTGGCTCGCACTCGCCCCAAGGGAGCTCGGAAGGAGGACGGTGAGTAGAGCAAGTCGGGCCCGTGCTCGCCAAAATCCAGGCAGGAGCGGCGAGTGCCAGCTCCATCGAGCACTCGCCGCCCCGGGCGAGTGGGGGTATTAGAGGGTCACCCGCCTAGCTCTTTTATGAGACTTTGTTTCCCTTTCACCCCCCCCCCCCCGCTCTCGGCACCCTCCTGGCGATAGCGTTGAGTGATAATTCTCTTCTCGATGCCCTTGGAGGCTGGCTCGCGCTCGCCCGGACTCCTACGAGGTGCTTTTTATCATTTTGCCCTCGCTGGCCTACCCATAGCCAGTTAGAACAGCGGAGTTGCGTTGTTGGCAGACCCAGTTGGGTTGCACATAGCTGTTCGGAACAACGAGGTTTGAGTATTGACAGACCAGTCAGGGGTAATCTAGTAATTTCAGGTCAGCAAAGGCTATAAATAGACCCAAGGTGGCACCTCAGAAGGCATGCTTTCTTGCTCCCAAACCTTCTTGCACTTTCAGAGGTAGCCTGAGCTCGGTTTTTGGCTAAGGAAGGGGAAGGGCTTTAAGATCTTCCGGGTGTGTGGTGGGACCTCCACGTCGAGCCCTTGGGTCGGTTCCCTTGTCTTCTTTTCATTTTGCTTGCAGTAGAGAAGTAGGTGTGCGATCACCCCTTTCCCAAGGGTGAACTCCACAGAGACCGAATTCTCGGTTTCGACAGATCTAATGGTACGTCAATGATCGAATGGCTACGATGTTATGATTTAATCTGATCGGACGGTCCAGATTGTTTGAATGGTATGATTTAATCTGATCTGATCGGAGTTGGAATCGAGAGCGGCGGGATCAGATTTTGCTGAAATTGGAGCAGGGGATGTAGCGGGAGGCGGCTGTGTGTAGTATCGGGGATCCTAGCACCGAAAAAGAAATAAAAATGTATTCGGAGGGGGGTGGGGGTGGGGGGCAACAACTAAGAATTAGAGGACAAATTTCTTTGGTAATTACAAAATCGCCATTACATATGTTAAATTTAAGAATCCTCTATTTAAAATGAGTTGTTACAAGTTTCAGCAGGTTCACATTATGGGCGACTCTAAAATTGTAATGGAAAGCTTACGTAACAAATGTTTCATCCGGTGAAAACTTTGGGAATATGGTGATTCGATCCTTCAAATGGTTAGCACAATGCGAATCTCCAGTTTGTACATTCATCGTGAAGGTAATCGGGTGGCGAACGCCATGTCTAAATTTGGATTGTCTCGTGGCACTAGTTATGACTTCTCGCATGATTTTATGTCTAACTCTATTCGCAAATTTATCATGAATTATGCTAGTGGTTGTCTGAATTTTAGAGTCATCACTCAAACTGTGAGTTGTTTAGATTTTGGGTAATTGTATCTTCAATGGTTTGGGTTTGCTCCCTCACCGATTGTATCCTCTCTTTTTAGGCTGCGTTTGGCGTGGCTTATCGCGACTTATTTTCTCCGGTGAATTTGCACAAAAATGTAATTGTCATACCAAAATCTTATGCCTCAAACTAGTTTTTTTTTGTAACATTTGTGATACTAAACACACATTCTATGACAATGACATTTTTGTCCAACCTCACTAGAACAAATAAGCTGCGATAAGTCACGTCAAACGCAGCCTTAATATATCAATTATAGTCTCATTGTGTTTATTCTTCACTAGACCCAATGATCCATTTCCCCCAAAAATGTGTTAAGATGACATGTCTTTAAATAGAATCCAAATACTATCATTCAATACATAGCTTAGAGAATATTCAAGACAATAAAATAGATTTCTGCCTGCCTAAGAGGACATAATAAAAAGCCGTAAGTGAATCATTATATCCTAATAATAAAATAAGAGGTTTCTGAATCTAGTTGATGGGATTTAGGCAGCAAACGAGATAGTTATGAGCCATCGTTCGTGAATACTCAATCTCACCTAAGAAACTTCATCCACTCTTATGTTCAAAATTAGTTCTCTTTTTTAATGGCGGTCATGACCGTTGCCATGCTAAACATACATTCTATGGCGGTGGCGTGTTTGTCCATACCAATGTTTCAGAGTTATTAATCGACTCATGGAATGTATTTCAAGCGACTTTGGCTTTGTTTGGAGGGGTGGTCGGATTACTGCGTAAATCACCGCACCGCCTGACCACCTCCGCGGTTCTCGCGATGCGGTTGATTTCTGCGGAAATCCCGAACCGGGGCGGAACCCCACCGTGTGACTGCGTGCATTTCTGAAATGCGCAGACACGGCAGGATGGTGTGGTACGTGCAACTAACGCGTATTTGCCCCGTAAAATGAAGCCTTTAAAAAGGACTTTAAAAGAGTCACTCATTGAAGCATCGACTCTAATTATGTAAGTTCGAGTTAAAATTAGTGAGCGGAAGTAATTGTGTGTGATTAATAAAAGGAAATCCGCATTTCCTAAATTACCAAATCGCTTAGTAAAGGGAGCAAGCTCCTGTGTTCTAAGGGCCCGTCGCCCTCGCTTTCACCTGGAAAGCTCTGTAAAAAAACTCTTGAATAATGGAAGTTAGGTCGGCACCGAACTGAACGCATGGATTTTTACTCCGATTGTGGGTTTTTGACGAAATTAAATCTCTCTCTCTCTCACGACCCAGTGAAACTTTGACTGTTTGCATGCTCGATCGCTCAGCGGGCTAAGACAGTTCGGAAGGCCATGTCTACCAAGAGTCTCGAGCAATCCGCAACAAGCCTACCAGCTGTCCATGATGCAAGAGAAAATGTCTTATTATAATTATTACAGAAGAAAATGTTGTTCCGACAGTACATGAAGTAAAACATAAAACCGTGAATAATAATAAATACGATAAACCTCCAAGAACACAGGAGCTTGATGTAGATCGGGCTCAGGTAGCATGCGGCGCAGTCACAGATGTTAAGACAAATTCCAAACAAAAATGAAAAAAGCCTACTCCAGAGTATAACATATATTTATTTTTGTAATGACATAAGTTGTAAACAATGTGTAACATCCCATTTCCGGCTAGACCCCTAGGAGTCGGATGGTTGTGGTAGAATCCCAGGGAGCCCAAAACTTGAAATAAATCGACCAAGAAATCGGGTCATGGGTCGGTCACGCCCGTGACCCGCCATGTCACGCCCGTGACATAGGGCGTGACCATGATCGTCGGTTCCAGGTCGACGGTCGTCGACCCAAAATGGGCCCACGGGCATGTCACGCCCGTGACCCGCTATGTCACGCCCGTGACATAGGGCGTGACACGCTCGACGATCGTCGATTCCAGTTCGACGCCGTCGACCCAGAATTTGGCCACACGGGCCAGTCACGCCCGTGACCCGCCATGACACGCCCGTGACATAGGGCGTGACCATGATCGTCGGTTCCAGGTCGACGGTCGTCGACCCAAAATGGGCCCACGGGCATGTCACGCCCGTGCCCCGCTATGTCATGCCCGTGACATAGGGCGTGACACGCTCGACGATCGTCGATTCCAGTTCGACGCCGTCGACCCAGAATTTGGCCACACGGGCCAGTCACGCCCGTGACCCAGGTGTCACGCCCGTGACCACCCTTCGACGATCATCGATCTCAGTTCGACGATCGTCGAACCCAGAATTGGCTAACCGGGACTGTCACGCCCGTGACCCATGTGTCACGCCCGTGACCAAGGCCGAAACGACAGCCAGGTTGGAAATTTCGGTAACCGACGCCATAATAAATTCTGACCACGGGAATGAAAATCAAGAGTATTTATGGGTCGTTCCCTACTTTAATTATGTTAATAATTAAGGAAAAATGGGTCCAATAGGAAATTGCCACCTGGCAAACACCTCTTCACCTCCAACTTTTCAACTGCCATTCGTCATAACCGAAACGTCATAAGGGTGTTAGTAATGGCCGCCAACGTTTCATCTCCAACGTTTCATCTTTTCCCCTCCCCATTTGCTGATCTATAAAAGACTCCTAAGAGCAAGAGGAAAAGGTTACACTCCCTCAAACTGTTTCAGACCTCCGCCTTGCTGTTGAAGAGTTTCCGGCGACGCCACCATCACGCAAATGGCTTCCCGACGCTCTGCACGCCTCCAACCCGCGAACAAGGTCCTCCCCTCCCTCTTCTTCTGCGGATAGACCTTAGGAATCGTTAGGAGAGATATCGGGCTCAAAAGAGCCAGATCGGGTGAGCGTATTCGTGGTTTTTCCGAAAATTCCATGGTGGCGGGTTCGCCGGAAACCGCCTCTCCGGCGGCCGCGCCGCCGCCCGACGATAGCCCTCACCTCAACAGAGGTGGTGGTGGTGGTGGCCGGCCAGGGAGATGGCTGGATGGCCGGGAAATAGTTTTGGAAAAGCTACAGGAAAATGAGTCTTCAGGCCTCTGGTTGCGGGCTGTTGAAGAAGATGAACAGTGCCATGAAAGTTATATTCTATTTTTAAAATAATTTCTGAATGAAAATATCTGTCACCTTAAATATTTTGGGAAAAATACTTAGAGGCTCCTACAGGAAAAATGGTTAACATAGAAAATGTAGCCCTTGAGGTCTACTTTAATTTAAAATTAAGTTCACTCGATTTGGAATCCTGGTTAAACCACAGAACCCTTTTTGGCGAGGTCTATCCAGAGGGCCGTCTTGACCTTAGAAAAATTCCCCACTCTAAACCAGTCATCAAAATGACTTGAAATTTGGGGTGTGTTCTAATCTCATATATATCTAGGTGCTATCCAAAAATGAGAATTTTTGGAGAATATTTTTCTATAGTTTTTAGAAAAATTCAATAATCTTAGCCGAAATTTAGTTAGATAGTTAAATAATTTCCAAACCCTCCCAAATTCTGGTGAGTGGTCCCTGGGTTCACCATGAAGTTCTGTATAATTTTTCATCTCAGTTGGAGATGGTTTGGATTCGAAATGATCAACCCTAAGTGTTGCCCTAATAAGGGGTCTTAGGTTAAAAGTGCACTTTTGAAATTTGAGTGGTCAGATCACCTCAACAGAGGCTGAGCTTTTTACCACTGGCTAGTAATATTCTCTAGCACCCCCTCATGGATTTTGAGAGGGATCGGGTTAAGTTTGCCCTAAGGACCAAGGCCAAACCCTAAGGATGGATCTTGGTGGTTTGTGAAGGTCATGTGGTCAAATGACCTTGGATTGACCCGAAATTGGGTGAAAAGAACCATAGGGCCAATATAGTTCTCTGGACGAAATCTTATTAGATTTGGAGACCGTTGGGATACATAAAAATCTAACCCTAGTTTAGGGTGCAAAACTCGTAGAGATAGGAAATGACACTAAAACACATTGAAAAGTGTTGAGATTTGGGTAGACTGAATTATAAGGATGGTACAAGCTCTGGATATTTTTCTACGAATTTTAAGATCATTATTTTGGTTACTTCATTAACAATGTAGTAACTTGTCTGATTTGCTTAGAAAATTTATTATGAACTATATACTTCATGGAAAATGATGAAATTTAAGCAGAGAACGTTTATTATTATTTTAAATCTCTGTGAATTTTTATGGGATTTTTGGAGGGTTAGTTCTAGGGCTTGCTTCAATAGGTATGTTTTACCTTGATTATTTGACTAAATCTTTAGTGATGTTTAGCAAGCTAGTAAAATTATGATTCTCTGCACAAAGATCTTTTATGTATCATACTATTGATTAGTGATTTTTCTATAATTTTTAGATGAATAATTTCAGTACTTCCTTCATTACATAGAATTAACGTGATTATACTGAATAAATTATTTAGAGGTTAAATACTTTCTATAAAATTCTGAGAATCTGTATTTGAAGTTACCTTACTGTTATTTAGTGATCATAGTCTTTGGGTGGCCATTACTTAAGAATATCATGTAGTTTATGTTTAAAATTACCCATGGCCAATCTTTGGGAAAAATTAAATAAATACCAGATTAATTAGGAAAATTATAAACTTCTGGATTTAGACAAATTATGATATGGTAGACCTCTAGTAAATATTATAGAAGGTTTGGAAGATAATTTGGTGTACCTCCCCTTTGTACCTCATATAGCTTAGGGTGGTCTGCATATAGTAAAACCACGGAATTTTGATAGTTGATGGTTGGTAGGGCAAACTAGGATCGGGTTCCTTAGTGGGAGACTTGTTGGAATAAGGGAGTACGGGAACGACGAAAGATCGTCCACCCCGGGAAGAAGAGGAAGAGTCTTAATACTCTAGGGTTAGAACTAAAGTAACCAAAAGGGGATCGGGCTAAGGGAGATCAACCAATAATAATAAGTGCCTTGCGAAAGGGAACTTCGGGCCGTAATGCCGCCGTCTTGGTTCCTAGTGCCCCTTGAGAGCCCTTCACGGGGTATACCGGGGGCAGTCCTGGGCTAACGTAAACCATAGGGATAATAAATTAAAAGAGCAACTAGTATAACTAGGGTTGCACACACTCACTCCCCGATAGCTAGGAAAGTAGGATAATAGGACTTGTTGCCATTCAGACAGTAGCTCTGAAGGTAGATGCACGGACAGGACTGTCCGGGGGGCCGAGGGCTCGAGGGTTGGAGTACAGAATAAAGGTGGTGGGTCTTCGGTACCTGATCGTCGTTCACACCGACATCGGTACGCTGACTCGGCGGTGTGGGACACTTAGCCAAAGAAAGTCTGGAGGGTACATCCAGCAGCAGTACGCGGATACTCTAGGTTGTGTTCTTCTAGGGGCGTACGGGAAGGCTAGGCCTGGTAGTGTGGATGCCCGCCTAGGAGTGGGGGGCCCGACCCACTGTCTCCGTTTGCCACTACGGAGGTTCCTGGGAGTGAAGCTAGCTGCCCGAACAGGGGGAACTAAAGGTCTGTGCGCATAGAGTCGTGTGCGTGTGTTGCACTTGCATGAATCATGGCATAGCATATCACTACACACATAATTGCATACAACCGTCACCCCAACGTATAAATTGGTATGAGACTTTTTATACGATGGGAGCCTTGCAGAAGACCCCTTAACTTATAAGTTTGTATGGGCATTCATATAAGTTAAGGTTACTTACTTACTTGTTTGTTTACTTACTGTTCTCTAGCTGCCTTCTTTTATACAATTTGATATTTAATAATTGCTCTACCTATTACAACACTTTTATACTGTTCACCTATTATAACTTGCTAGTTAGGTCCACCGTCAACTGCTTGATTATTCTCCACTTTTGTAGCTTCCCTTTCCTCCTCTCCGCCCGGTACTTAGGAGCCGTGGTGGGAGGGGTAGGGGATGATAGGGCTTAGTCTTTATGACTAATGGTTTTCGAACCAAACATTACAGGAGCTCCGGATGGGAGACAGGGACCAGCACCAGCGGAGTACGGTGCGCATGGAGGTGGGACAGTCTAGCACTGGTGCACCTGCGACCAGCTCCGTGAGTGATTAGTATTTTCTTAGCTTCCGCGAAGAGTGACTTGTAGTGAGGACTCTGATGTACTGGGCTTGAGCCCATTTATCTATTTTCCTTTTATTACTATTGATGGACTGGTTATGATTTCACCTTATTTACATGTTTCTGTGGACTTGTTTACATTTTTGTATAAATGCTTCTCTCTCTTGTGATCGAAAAGGGCCGGCAGAATTGGCGTTTTGTAGTGGTTGCCTTCCCGTGAGTCGGTGCCACCGCAAAGCGGCAATTCTGGGCTAAGACCCCGGTGGTTGAAAAAGAAAAAAAAGGGGGTCTTACAAGTGGTATCAGAGGAAACCTCGATCGAAGAGAAGTAGTCCACAAAGACCTTGGGCCACCCCCGTGCGAGGTTAGTTTGTGGACAAACTAGCAGCGGAAGCAGTGGTGTGCCCATAAGGGAAATCACATGTGAAAGTCCATCATAACTCTTCTTAAATTCCATTCATTCGCTCTCTAACAAATGGAATTTTTTCTTGTAGCCTGCGACGAACCCTACATCGCAGCAGGGGACACCTCAGGCTCCGAATGTGGTCCCGACTCCGCCAGCACCCGTTCCGTTCCAGCAGACGGAGATGGGGCAAACATTGACGGCCATCCTGGAGGCCTTTAGATCTCAGCAAGCCCCGGCCCCACAGCCAAACCCCGGGGCCAATTGGATGACTGTCTTCCGGGGACTTTCCCCTCCATCCTACCAGGGTACGGAGTCTGCAGTACGTACGGAGGAGTGGTTGGACACTATTTACGAGATGCTGGCAGGGATTCGATGCCCCACGGAGGAGGCAGTCGCTTTGGCAGTCTCCTGCTTAGAGTCACATGGAAAGAGATGGTGGAAATCTCAGCTGGACACCACCTTCGTAGGGATGGACTGTGCTGATATTGCTTGGGAGGAGTTTAGGGCAGCGTTCTTGGGACATTTTGTGCCTCGGTCGGCGAGAGATGACCTGGAGGATAGGTTCCTACGGTTGAGGCAGGGGAACAGGACTGTGGTGGAGTACTATCAGGAGTTCACTCACCTGGCCCGTTATGCGGACGCTTACCAGTTAGACGATGCTGGCTACGCCCGGAGGTTTTATAAGGGGCTGCAGGATGAAATGAGGCAGGCCCTCCTTTTCGTTTCAGAGGGGAGTCTGGCCAGGATTCTGGAGATGGCTAAGAAGAGAGAGGCGGATCAGCTTACAGTGAAGAATCGGAAGAGACCGGCTGATGATTCAGTGATTGGAGGTCGTAGAGACCGTCCTCGGGGCCAGGTTATCGGGGAGAGAAGGAATGGGGATCAGCCTCGTCAGGAGTTTGGGCAGGAGCAGAGGACTCAGGGGGTATTGGCTCCCCAGCCTATACAGATGCTGGAAATGCCAAGGACGGCAGGGCAGCCACCGGTATGCTATCAGTGCAACCAGCCAGGGCATATCAAGAGGAACTGCCCTGTGGGGCGAGCACCCCCACCAGCACATCAGGGCGCTCCACCTCCCCGACAGTTTGGCGGACGAGGACAGGACCGAGGACGGGGATTCCAGGATCGAGGTCGTAGGCCAGAGAGAGCAGGTGTATGCTCTAGACCTGACACATCCCCGGGACCCGGAGCAGGTTATCACAGGTATGGCAGTACTTTTCAGATTTTCTTCATATAAACTACTATTTTAAACATAACCTGGTTAGAAATTAAGAGAAGATAAACTACAATAAGAATACTAAGACATTTAATTACCCCAGGCATAGTGTTCGTGAGCGGCAAGCCCGCTCACACCCTCTTCGACACTGGTGCGTCGCAATCCTTCGTGTCGGAGGATTTCGTGAAAGGACTGGCAGGAGTGGAGCCATTCACCGGGAAGATGATGAGGGTGCGCCTACCCGACGGGTCAGAGATATTGACCTCTGCTCATTGTAATATGGAAGCAAGAATCGGCGGAAAGGCGTTTGAGGCACCAGCGACGGTTCTGAAGATGCCAGATTATGATCTGATCCTGGGCATGACTTGGCTCTATTGGAACCATGCCCAGATCGATTGCGTGGCGAAGAGGATCACCGTGAGGCACGGCGACTCCTTCATTGTTATCGAAGGTATTATACCAGCACCCCGTACCTTGCTATCGTCTGTGCAGGCCGTTAAGGCCCACCTACAGGGGGAAGAGGTTTATCAGGTCCTCTTTGAGGCGGTCGTAGCCAAGGAATCCATTGCAGATATTCCAGTAGTGCGGGACTTCGCCGACGTGTTTCCGGAGAAGCTACCAGTGTTACCCCCGCACCGAAAGAAGGACTTTCAGATTCAGCTCGTACCGGGGGCTAAGCCGGTATCCAGAGCTCCCTATCGAATGGCCCCAAAGGAGTTGGTGGAATTCCGAAGCCAGCTTCAGGAGTTAGTGGAGGCCGAGTTCGTTCGGCCTAGCTCATCACCGTGGGGAGCTCCGGTGCTGTTCGTTAAGAAGAAGGACGGGACCCTTCGATTGTGCATAGATTACCGGGCTCTGAACAGGTTGACAGTCCGGAACACGTATCCCTTACCACGGATAGACGAGCTTTTTGACCAGCTGGAGGGAGCCCATTGGTTCTCAAAGCTGGATCTGAGGTCAGGGTACTACCAGCTTTGTATTCGGGAGGAGGACATCCCGAAGACGGCCTTCAGCAGCAGATACGGTTTGTATGAGTTTACCGTGATGCCGTTCGGGCTCACGAATGCACCCTCCGCATTCATGACTTTGATGAATCGGGTGTTCGAGGAGTATCTGGACATCTTTGTCATTGTATTCATTGACGACATTCTCATCTATTCAAGGACGGAGGAGGAGCACGCGAGGCATCTGGCCTTGACCTTGGGGAAGCTGCGTGAGCATGAGATGTATGCCAAGTACAGCAAATGCCAGTTCTGGCTAAAGGAGGTGGCCTTTCTGGGCCATGTCATCAGTGGAGCAGGTCTGGCAGTGGATCCTGCAAAGATCCAGGCAGTGCGGGATTGGCCAACGCTAAAGTCGGCCACGGATGTTCGAAGTTTCTTGGGACTGGCCGGTTACTACCGGAAGTTCGTCGAGGGGTTCTCCCAGATTGCCCTCCCTCTCACGTCTCTGACGAAGAAGGAGTCCCCTTTTATATGGACGCCTCGATGCGAATCTGCCTTCCAGGAGCTAAAGGATCGTCTCACCTCGGCTCCCATCCTTGCTCTTCCATCAGGGAAGGAGGGATTCCAGGTGTATACAGATGCTTCCTATCAGGGGATGGGTGCCGTTCTGATGCAGAACGGGCACGTAATAGCCTACGCCTCCCGTCAGTTAAAGCAGCACGAGCAGAACTACCCCGTGCACGATTTAGAGATGGGGGCAGTCATTTTTGCTCTTAAGATCTGGCGACACTATCTCTACGGAGTACATTGTGATATCTTCTCCGACCACAAGAATCTGAAGTACGTCGACACCCAGAAGGAGTTGAACATCAGACAGAGACGCTGGGTGGAGTTTCTGTCGGACTACCAGTATACCATGCACTACCATCCTGGGAAGGCGAACGTGGTCGCAGATGCTCTGAGTCGGAGAGCGAGTATGACAGGAGTAGGCCCGCAGCTGATGGCCTTGGAGTTGATTAGATCATTCGAGGAGATGCAGATTTCGCTAGTGTTTGAGGATGACCTGGAGCTGTACATGGAGTACTTGGGGTCGATGGCTACTACTGATGACATTCGGGACCGCATCAGAGATGGGCAGATGCTGGATGAGAGAGCTGAGCCGATATTCCGAGCCTTGGAGGAAGGCACGACGGGAGATTACTCTTTGAGGGATGGGCTCCTGTGTTTCCGAGGCAGAGTCTACATACCAGCAGGAGGACGGATCCGGGAGGATATTTTGACGGAAGCTCATTGCAGCCGATATTCGGTACACCCGGGGATCACCAAGATGGTAAAGGATTTAAAGAGGACGATGTATTGGCCGGGTATGAAGAAAGATATTACGTATTTTGTGACGCATTGCGAGGCCTGCCAGCTCGTGAAGGCGGAGTGTAGGAACCCGGCAGGCTTGCTGCAACCGCTTCCAGTGCCGGAGTGGAAGTTTGAGGATATAGCCATGGACTTCATACATGGGCTACCTAGATCCCGTGCGGGGAACGACTCGATCTGGGTGATAGTGGACAGGCTGACAAAGGTGGCCAGATTCATTCCAGTAGCAAAGGGGGCACCAGTCAGCGTATTAGTACGGAGGTTCATTGAGCAGTTTGTGCGTTATCATGGGGTGCCCAAGACTATCGTTTCAGATCGGGATGGGCGGTTTACATCCAGGGAGTGGAGGTCAGTCCAGGCCCATCTGGGTTCTCGGTTGACATTCAGCACAGCTTTTCACCCCCAGACCGACGGGTAGACAGAGCGCACCAACCGTACACTGGAGGATCTGTTGCGACTATGTATTTTGGACCGTGGCGAGCCTTGGGAGAGATTGCTGCCACTGGTCGAGTTTTCGTACAACAATGCTCATCAGTCCAGCATAGGCATGGCTCCATACGAAGCGTTGTACGGAAGGAGGTGTAGAACCCCACTATCATGGGTTCAGGATGAGGATCCGAAGGCACTAGGCTCGGAGTTTGTGGGCGATACAGATGCTCAGATTAGATTGATCCGAGACAGGATGTTGGAAGCCCAGAGCAGACAGGCTAAATACTACGATGCGAGGCATCGCCAAGTGGAGTTCCAGGTAGGAGACCGGGTTTTCTTGAAGATACGGCCGATGCACGGAGTCTCGCGGGTTCGCGGGCGGAAGAAGCTCAGTCCGAGATATATGGGGCCCTATAGGATCCTGGAGCGGATCGGCCCCTTAGCCTATAGACTGGAGCTACCGCCGGAGTTAGCGGGATTGCATGACGTCTTCCACGTCTCCTCACTTCGGAGGGCTCTGCTACGCCCTGAGCAGCTGATTTCCTCGGCAGATGGCCCAGTGGCCTCGGATCGGTCAGTCGATTTGGAGCCTATCAGGATTGACGATACAGCAGTGCGGGTCTTGCGACGGAAGAAGGTCCCGTTAGTCAAGGTTCTGTGGAACAATCATGGGCAGGAGGAGCATACATGGGAGCCACAGGACTTGATGCGGCAAAAATACCCGGAACTTTTTCGTCAGGTATACCTCACAACCCCTCTGGACAATTAATTTGCCTTCCTGTTTTAAATCAAAGGAACTGAAACTTCAAAAATAGGGGCTAATCTTTTGTTTATTGGGGTGTATATATCTAGTTAAGTGGACGAATTAACCTTAGACTTGAAACCGCATAAAGCGAACATAACATATGGATGTAATTTCTTTAATTCTCATGGGATGTTACAAGCTTATTTTCCCGATTTGAGTCCCGTAGGCTTAACCTTGATTTCGGGGACGAAATCTTTATTTTGTTTATTGGGATTTGTAACATCCTATTTCCGGCTAGACCCCTAGGAGTCGGATGGTTGTGGTAGAATCCCAGGGAGCCCAAAACTTGAAATAAATCGACCAAGAAATCGGGTCACGGGTCGGTCACGCCCGTGACCCGCCATGTCACGCCCGTGACATAGGGCGTGACCATGATCGTCGGTTCCAGGTCGACGGTCGTCGACCCAAAATGGGCTCACGGGCATGTCACGCCCGTGACCCGCTATGTCACGCCCGTGACATAGGGCGTGACACGCTCGACGATCGTCGATTCCAGTTCGACGCCGTCGACCCAGAATTTGGCCACACGGGCCAGTCACGCCCGTGACCCGCCATGACACGCCCGTGACATAGGGCGTGACCATGATCATCGGTTCCAGGTCGACGGTCGTCGACCCAAAATGGGCCCACGGGTATGTCACGCCCGTGACCCGCTATGTCACGCCCGTGACATAGGGCGTGATACGCTCGACGATCGTCGATTCCAGTTCGACGCCGTCGACCCAGAATTTGGCCACACGGGCCAGTCACGCCCGTGACCCAGGTGTCACGCCCGTGACCACCCTTCGACGATCGTCGATCTCAGTTCGACGATCGTCGAACCCAGAATTGGCTAACCGGGACTGTCACGCCCGTGACCCATGTGTCACGCCCGTGACCAAGGCCGAAACGACAGCCAGGTTGGAAATTTCGGTAACCGACGCCATAATAAATTCTGACCACGGGAATGAAAATCAAGAGTATTTATGGGTCGTTCCCTACTTTAATTATGTTAATAATTAAGGAAAAATGGGTCCAATAGGAAATTGCCACCTGGCAAACACCTCTTCACCTCCAACTTTTCAACTGCCATTCGTCATAACCGAAACGTCATAAGGGTGTTAGTAATGGCCGCCAACGTTTCATCTCCAACGTTTCATCTTTTTCCCTCCCCATTTGCTGATCTATAAAAGACTCCTAAGAGCAAGAGGAAAAGGTTACACTCCCTCAAACTGTTTCAGACCTCTGCCTTGCTGTTGAAGAGTTTCCGGCGACGCCACCACCGCGCAAATGGCTTCCCGACGCTCTGCACGCCTCCAACCCGCGAACAAGGTCCTCCCCTCCCTCTTCTTCTGCGGATAGATCTTAGGAATCGTTAGGAGAGATATCGGGCTCAAAAGAGCCAGATCGGGTGAGCGTATTCGTGGTTTTTCCGAAAATTCCATGGTGGCGGGTTCGCCGGAAACCGCCTCTTCGGCGGCCGCGCCGCCGCCCGACGATGGCCCTCACCTCAACAGAGGTGGTGGTGGTGGTGGCCGGCCAGGGAGATGGCTGGATGGCCGGGAAATAGTTTTGGAAAAGCTACAGGAAAATGAGTCTTCAGGCCTCTGGTTGCGGGCTGTTGAAGAAGATGAACAGTGCCATGAAAGTTATATTCTATTTTTAAAACAATTTCTGAATGAAAATATCTGTCACCTTAAATATTTTGGGAAAAATACTTAGAGGCTCCTACAGGAAAAATGGTTAACATAGAAAATGTAGCCCTTGAGGTCTAATTTAATTTAAAATTAAGTTCACTCGATTTGGAATCCTGGTTAGACCACAGCACCCTTTTTGGTGAGGTCTATCCAGAGGGCCGTCTTGACCTTAGAAAAATTCCCCACTCTAAACCAGTCATCAAAATGACTTGAAATTTGGGGTGTGTTCTAATCTCATATATATCTAGGTGTTATCCAAAAATGAGAATTTTTGGAGAATATTTTTCTATAGTTTTTAGAAAAATTCAATAATCTTAGCCGAATTTAGTTAGATAGTTAAATAATTTACAAACCCTCCCAAATTCTGGTGAGTGGTCCCTGGGTTCATAATGAAGTTCTGTATAATTTTTCATCTTAGTTGGAGATGGTTTGGATTCGAAATGATCAACCCTAAGTGTTGCCCTAATAAGGGGTCTTAGGTTAAAAGTGCACTTTTGAAATTTGAGTGGTCAGATCACCTCAACAGAGGCTAAGCTTTTTACCACTGGCTAGTAATATTCTCTAGCACCCCCTCATGGATTTTGAGGGGGATCGGGGTAAGTTTGCCCTAAGGACCAAGGCCAAACCCTAAGGATGGATCTTGGTGGTTTGTGAAGGTCATGTGGTCAAATGACCTTGGATTGACCCGAAATTGGGTGAAGAGAACCATAGGGACAATATAGTTCTCTGGACGAAATCTTATTAGATTTGGAGACCGTTGGGATACCTAAAAATCTAACCCTAGTTTAGGGTGCAAAACTCGTAGAGATAGGAAATGACACTAAAACACATTGAAAAGTGTTGAAATTTGGGTAGACTGAATTATAAGGATGGTACAAGCTCTGGATATTTTTCTACGAATTTTAAGATCATTATTTTGGTTACTTCATTAACAATGTAGTAACTTGTCTGATTTGCTTAGAAAATTTATTATGAACTATATACTTCATGGAAAATGATGAAATTTAAGCAGAGAACGTTTATTATTATTTTAAATCTCTGTGAATTTTTATGGGATTTTTGGAGGGTTAGTTCTAGGGCTTGCTTCAATAGGTATGTTTTACCTTGATTATTTGACTAAATCTTTAGTGATGTTTAGCAAGCTAGTAAAATTATGATTCTCTGCACAAAGATCTTTTATGTATCATACTATTGACTAGTGATTTTTCTATAATTTTTAGATGAATAATTTCAGTACTTCCTTCATTACATAGAATTAACGTGATTATACTGAATAAATTATTTAGAGGTTAAATACTTTCTATAAAATTCCGAGAATCTGTATTTGAAGTTATCTTACTGTTATTTAGTGATCATAGTCTTTGGGTGTCCATTACTTAAGAATATCATGTAGTTCATGTTTAAAATTACCCATGGCCAATCTTTGGGAAAAATTAAATAAATACCAGATTAATTAGGAAAATTATAAACTTCTGGATTTAGACAAATTATGATATGGTAGACCTCTAGTAAATATTATAGAAGGTTTGGAAGATAATTTGGTGTACCTCCCCTTTGTACCTCATATAGCTTAGGGTGGTCTACATATAGTAAAACCACGGAATTTTGATAGTTGATGGTTGGTAGGGCAAACTAGGATCGGGTTCCTTAGTGGGAGACTTGTTGGAATAAGGGAGTACGGGAACGACGAAAGATCGTCCACCCCGGGAAGAAGAGGAAGAGTCTTAATACTCTAGGGTTAGAACTAAAGTAACCAAAAGGGGATCGGGCTAAGGGAGATCAACCAATAATAATAAGTGCCTTGCGAAAGGGAACTTCGGGCCGTAATGCCGCCGTCTTGGTTCCTAGTGCCCCTTGAGAGCCCTTCACGGGGTATACCGGGGGCAGTCCTGGGCTAACGTAAACCATAGGGATAATAAATTAAAAGAGCAACTAGTATAACTAGGGTTGCACACACTCACTCCCCGATAGCTAGGAAAGTAGGATAATAGGACTTGTTGCCATTCAGACAGTAGCTCTGAAGGTAGATGCACGGACAGGACTGTCCGGGGGGCCGAGGGCTCGAGGGTTGGAGTACAGAATAAAGGTGGTGGGTCTTCGGTACCTGATCGTCGTTCACACCGACATCGGTACGCTGACTCGGCGGTGTGGGACACTTAGCCAAAGAAAGTCTGGAGGGTACATCCAGCAGCAGTACGCGGATACTCTAGGTTGTGTTCTTCTAGGGGCGTACGGAAGGGCTAGGCCTGGTAGTGTGGATGCCCGCCTAGGAGTGGGGGGCCCGACCCACTGTCTCCGTTTGCCACTACGGAGGTTCCTGGGAGTGAAGCTAGCTGCCCGAATAGGGGGAACTAAAGGTCTGTGCGCATAGAGTCGTGTGCGTGTGTTGCACTTGCATGAATCATGGCATAGCATATCACTACACACATAATTGCATACAACCGTCACCCCAACGTATAAATCGGTATGGGACTTTTTATACGATGGGAGCCTTGCAGAAGACCCCTTAACTTATAAGTTTGTATGGGCATTCATATAAGTTAAGGTTACTTACTTACTTACTTGTTTGTTTACTTACTGTTCTCTAGCTGCCTTCTTTTATACAATTTGATATTTAATAATTGCTCTACCTATTACAACACTTTTATACTGTTCACCTATTATAACTTGCTAGTTAGGTCCACCGTCACCTGCTTGATTATTCTCCACTTTTGTAGCTTCCCTTTCATCCTCTCCGTCCGGTACTTAGGAGCCGTGGTGGGAGGGGTAGGGGATGATAGGGCTTAGTCTTTATGACTAATGGTTTTCGAACCAAACATTACAGGAGCTCCGGATGGGAGACAGGGACCAGCACCAGCGGAGTACGGTGCGCATGGAGGTGGGACAGTCTAGCACCGGTGCACCTGCGACCAGCTCCGTGAGTGATTAGTATTTTCTTAGCTTCCGCGAAGAGTGACTTGTAGTGAGGACTCTGATGTACTGAGCTTGAGCCCATTTATCTATTTTCCTTTTATTACTATTGATGGACTGGTTATGATTTCACCTTATTTACATGTTTCTGTGGACTTGTTTACATTTTTGTATAAATGCTTCTCTCTCTTGTGATCGAAAAGGGCCGGCAGAATTGGCGTTTTGTAGTGGTTGCCTTCCCGTGAGTCGGTGCCACCGCAAAGCGGCAATTCTGGGCTAAGACCCCGGTGGTTGAAAAAGAAAAAAAAAGGGGGTCTTACACAATGAAATGTGTAATTATTTTTATTTTATGCATGAGATTCATGATTTAGAAGAATTCAAGTTCAGTTGTAAGTCTTATCAGAGATTCAGAATTTCTGCCCCCGATCTCTAAGGGGCGGCTTTTTAGAACCCTCACTCTTGAGCATGTGAGTTCATGTTTGTTATGGCCGGCCATTTGTTCCCGTTATGAATTCAAGAGGGAACCCAAGTAAGGGAGTTACATCAATTAAACACTATTTTTTAATTATTATTTATGATATTAATGAATTAAATGACTTAATTTAAAGATTTATAATGTATTACATCATGTTATTAATTTGACGATTCAGGTGTTTCAAAGAAAATTTTATAAACATAACAGAAGGTGCAAGAAACTAAATTCAATGTTTTCAAGCGAGGGAGATTTCTTTACTTGCCTTAAGTGAGGCTGAATCTGACAGTGACGGCAAAACTGCACCAGCAAATTTAGAAGTCCTAGTTAAACCTGTTCAAGAACGACAAAAGTGATATTCGATTTATCAAAATTTATTATGTTGGCATATGCATACTATGTCGTGGAACTTAAACAAATGAGGGTTTAGAGATTTGCCTCCCTCAATAGTGAGGAGAGAAGAAACTACCATGTGGAAATTTGGAATTAACGACATTTTGGCTAGATAAACCCTAAACAAAGAGGAATTTGAGCGATCTCGTCGATGAGTTCGATGTGTGATGTCAGAAATCACAAATACAACGCAGTTAGTCGATTATAAGAGGAGCAGAAGCTTGGATCACAAAATATACATAACTTGAAGCGCAAAATTTGCAAAATAATTTCAAGAAAATCTGAATAAAAGGGGAAAAGAGGAGTTCTTTACCACAAGAAGTCAAATACGGGCTAAAAAATCCGAGTAGAGGGGGAATCGAGCAAACCATTGGTGTGCCACTTGCAACCACCGCTAAAATGAAGAGGAAGAGGGTTAGAGGTGGCTGTCGGTCCTTGAAGAGGAGGGAAAAGAGTTGTTGTTGCCCTTGGAGGAGAGGAAAAGAGGTTGTCGGCCTAGAGGAGATTGGGGAGTGGCTGCCAGCTTGGGGAGGCAAGAGTTGTCGGCTAGAGAGGAGGAGAGGTGCCAGCCTTTGGAGAAGGAGGAAGCAGGAGGGGTCGGCGATGAGAAGGGAGTCGCGGCAGGAGGTGGAATCGAGAGCGGCGGGATCAGATTTTGCTGAAATGGGAGCAGGGAAAGTATCAGGAGGCGTGTGTGTGCAGTATCGGGGATCCTAGCACCGAAAAAGAGATAAAAATGTATTCGGAGGGGGGGTGGGGGCAACGACTAAGAATTAGAGGAAAAATTTCTTTGATAATTACAAAATCGTCATTACATAAGTTAAATTTAAGAATCCCCTATTTAAAATGAGTTATTACAATTTTCAGCAGGTTCACGTTTTGGGCGACTCTAAAATTGTAATGGAAAGCTTACGTAACAAATGTTTCACCCCGTGAAAACTTTGGAAATATGGTGATTCCGTCCTTCAAATGGTTTGCACTATGCGAATCTCCAATTTGCACATTCATCGTGAAGGTAATCGGGTGGCGAATGCCATGTCTAAATTTGGATTGGCTCGTGGCACTAGTTGTGACTTCTCGCATGATTTTATGCCTAACTCTATTCGCAAATTTATCACGAATTATGCTAGTGGTTGTCTGAATTTTAGAGTCATCACTCTAACCGTGAGCTGTTTAGATTTTAGGTAATTGTATCTTCAATGGTTTGGGTTTGCTCCCTCACCGATGGTATCCTCTCTTTTTTAGGCTGCATTTGGCGTGGCTTATCGCGACTTATTTTCTCCGGTGAGGTTGCACAAAAATGTCATTGTAATACCAAAATCTTATGCCTCAAACTAATTTTTTTTGTAACATTTGTGATACTAAACATACATTCTATGACAATGACATTTTTGTCCAACCTCACTGGAGCAAATAAGCTGCGATAAGTCACGATAAACACAGCCTTAATATATCAATTATAGTCTCATTGTGTTTAGTGTTCACTAGACCCAATGATTCATTTCCCCAAAAAATGTGTTAAGATGACATGTCCTTAAATAGAACTCAAATACTACCATTCAATACATAGCTTAGAGAATAATAGAGACAATAAAAGAAATTTCTGACTGCCTAAGAGGACAAAATAAAAAACCGAAAGTGAATCATCATATCCTAATAATAAAAAAAGAGGTTTGTGAATCTAGTTGACGGGATTTAGGCAGCAAACGTGGTAGTTATGAGCCATCGTTCGTGAATACACAATCTCACCTAAGAAACTTCATCCACTCTTGTGTTAAAAATTAGTTCTCTTTTTTAATGGCGGTCATGACCGTTGCAATTCTAAACATACATTCTATGGCAGTGGCGTGTTTGTCCATACTCACTGGAACAAAAAAAACGCCCCAAACGAATCCTAAAGAAAATGAAGGGTCAAATATCAAATTAACTAAAACAAAACTATTTAAGAGTAGCAAAAAATAAAATCAATAATGTACTACTAGTGGGTAAATATGAGAGTCTTATAGTTAAGAGTTTTTATATAATCTTCTGATTTTTTTTAAAAAAAGACAACATTAATACTTAGACCATTTGGAGATTTGGTTCCGTTTGGGGAGACTTATTTTCAACGGTCAAGCGGTTACGACCGCATGAACCAAACCTTAATTAAGGTTTGGTTCATGCGGTCGTAACCGCTTGACCGGTGAAAATAAGTCCCTCCAATGTTTCTGAGTTATTAATCGACTCATGGAATGTATTTCAAGTGACTTTGGCTTAGTTTGGCGGGGTTGTCGGACTTCTGCGGAAATCACCGCACCGCCCGACCGCCGCCGCGGTTCCCGCGATGCGGTTGATTTCTGCGGAAATCCCGAACCGGGGCGAAGCCCCACCGTACGACCGCATGCATTTCTGAAATGCGCAGACACGGCGGGACGGTGAGGTACGTGCGACTGACGCGTATTTGCCCTGTAAAACGAAGCCTTTAAAAAGGACTTTGAAAGAGTCACTCATTGAAGCATCGACTCTAATTGTGTAAGTTCAAGTTAAAATTAGTAAGCAGAAGTAAATGTGTGTGATTAATAAAAGGAAATCTGCCTTTCCTAAATTACCAACTCGCTTAGTAAAGGGAGCAAGCTCTCCAGAAGAGCACAGAAGTCTGCCATGCTAATAACTTTCCTTCTCTCCCCTCATCAAGTGTAACTGGTAGCGGCCCGTCGCCCTCGCTTTCACCTGGAAAGCTCTGTAATAAACTCTGGAATAGTGGAAATTAGGTCGGCACCGAACCGAACGCGTGGATTTTTACTTCGATGTGGGTTTTCGACGTAATCAAATCTCTTTCTCTCTCTCTCTCTCTCACGACCCAGTGAAACTTTTACTGTTTGCATGCTCGACCGCTCGGCGGGCTAAGACGGTTCGGAAGGCCTAGTTTACCAGGTGTCTCGAGCAATCCGCAACAAGCCTAACAGTTGTCCATGATGCAATAGAAAATGTCTTATTATAATTATTACAGAAGAAAATGTTGTTCCGACAGTACATGAAGTAGAGCATAAAACCTGGCACAATAATAAATACGATAAACTTCCAAGAACACAGAAGCTTAATGTAGATCGGGCTCAGATATTATGCGGCACAGTCACGGATGTTAAGGCAAATTCCAAACAAAAATGGAAAAATCCTACTCTGCAGTATAACATATATTTGTTTTTGTAATGACATAAGTTGTAACAAATTAAATGTGTAATTATTTTTATTTTATGCACGGGATTCATGATTTAGAAGAATTCAAGTTCAGTTGCAAGTCATATCAGAGATTCAGAATTTCTGCCCCCGATCTCTAAGGGGCGGCTCTTTCGAACCCTCACTCTTGAACCAGTGAGTTCATGCTTGTTATGGCCGATCATTTTTTCCCGTTACGAATTCAAGAGGGAACCCAAGTTAGAGAGTTACATCAATTAAACACACATTTGAATGATTATTTATGATTTTAATGAATTAAATGACTTGGTTTAAAGATTTATAATGCATTACATCATGTTATTAATTTGACGATTCAGGTGTTTCAAAGAAAAAATTATAAACATAATAGAAGGTGCAAGAAACTAAATTCAAAATTTTCAAGCGAGGGAGATTTCTTTACTTGCCATAAGTGAGGCTGAATCTGACAGTGGAGGCAAAACTGCACCAGCAAATTTAGAAGTCCTAGTTAAACCTGTTCAAGAATGACGAAAGTGATATTCGATTTATCAAAATTTATTATGTTGGCATATGCATACTATGTCGTGGAACTTAAACAAATGAGGGTTTAGAGATTTGCCTCCCTAAATAGTGAAGAGAGAAGAGACTACCATGAGGAAATCTGGAATTGACAGCACTTTGGCTAGATAAACCCTAAATCAAAGAGGGTTTTGAGCGATCTTGTCAATTAGTTTGATGTGTGGTGTCAGAAATCACAAATAAAACGCAGTTAGTCGATTATAAGTGGGGCAGAAGCTTGGATCACAAAATATACATAACTTGAAGAGCAAAATTTGCAAAATAATTTCAAGAAAATCTGAATAAAAGGGGAAAAGAGGAGTTCTTTACCCCAAGAAGCCAAATCCGAGTAGAGGGGGAATCGAACAAACCATAGGTGTCCAACTTGCAACCGCCGACCAAAATGAAGAGGAAGAGGGTTAGGGGTGGTTGTCGGTCCTTGAAGAGCAGGGAAAAGAGTTGTTGTTGCCCTTGGAGGAGAGGAAAAGAGGCTGTCGGCCTAGAGGAGGAGACAGGGGAGTGGCTGCCAGCTTGGGGAGGCAAGAGTTATCGGCTAGAGAGGAGGAGAGGTGCCAACCTTTGGAGAAGGAGGAAGCAGGAGGGGTCGGCGGCGAGAAGGGAGTCGCGACTGGAGGTGGAATCGAGAGTGGCAGGATCAGATTTTGCTGAAATGGATGCAGGGGAAGTAGTAGGAGGCGGTTGTGTGCAGTATCGGGGATGCAATGAAGGTATCAGATCCTCATCGACAACGGGAGTTCAGTCAATGTCATCTTCAAGAAGGCGTTTGATGTAATGAAGGTGGGGGCCAAGAGTGTGTTGGCCTCAGATTGACCTTTGTTTGGATTCTCGGGGGAGAGGAAGGAGGTAGAAGGAGGGTTGGGGCTCCATGTCACCATGAGAGGGAAGTCCCACACCTACCGATTCGTCATCGTGGATGCCCCCAGTAGCTACAATGCCATCTTCGAGCGGACCCTCTTCCGCGCCTTCCGCTGCGTCCCCTCATCCTTCCACCAATGCCTAATGTTCAACGTTGAGGGGGTCCAGTTCCGGGTTCGGGGAGACCCCAAGGTGGCAAGGGAATGCTACATCACCATCGTGAACTCCATCTCCTTGCAGGAGGGGTCAGAGGAGATGGAGCGAAGGATGGAGAAGGCGGAGCAGGAGGCTGGTAGAGAGGAGATGGAGGTAGAGGAGAGCCACGCTCGGGTGGAGGAGGTGGAGGAAGTCCGGGAGTCGGCCTAAGTGATGGCCATGAAGGAGGCTGAGGAATAAGTCCTTGCCCTAGGGGGGAGGATGTTGAAGAATGGGGGGAGAAGTCTTGTTTGGAGGCAGCAGAGGAGGTTGTGGAGATGGAGGTTCTCACCCTGGGAGGCAGGGTGGAGAAGGTTCGCGTCAGCGGGGGGCTGACCTCGGAGGCCCAGGTCAGGATGCTGGAGTGAATCCAAAAGAACGTGGACATCTTCACTTGGAGCGCCGCAGAGATGCCGGGATTCGATGCTGACGTGGCCTGCCATTGCCTCAACCTGTACCCGGAAGTACGCCCTATCAGCAAAAGAAGAGGTCCACCGTAGACAAGCTGGCCGAGCCAATCAGGGAGGAGGTGGCCAAGCTTCTCAAGGCTGGCTTTGTATCCAAAATACAAAACCCCGGCTGCGTCTCCAATGTCGTAATGGTAAAAAAAAGGAGACGGCCGGTGGCGTATGTGTGTTGACTTTTCTTTACTTAATAAATCATGTCCCAAGGATTGTTATCCCTTGCCTTAGATCGACGCGCTTGTTGACTCAGGAGTGGTTTTCCTGTGATGAGTTTTCTAGATGCATTTTTCAGGTTACCACTAGATCAGGATGCACCCTCCCGACATCAAAAATGTCTCCTTCATTAACGGGGACGAGTGCTACTGCTACAAAATGATTCCCTTTGGGCTAAAGAATGCAGGGGCAACCTATCAGAAGATGATAGACAGGGTCTTCCGAGAGCAAAGGGGGAGGAACTTAGAGGTATACATGGATGACCTCATGATCAAGAGTCGAGATGTCGACTCTCAGCTTTGGGACCAGGAGGAAACCTTCACCAGCCTACGCAAGTATAAGATGCAGTTGAACCCCCTGAAGTGTGTTTTCGGGGCGAGCAGGGGGAAGTTTCTAGGCTATCTCCTCACCCCTGCAGGTGTAGAGCCCAATCCTGACAAGGTGAGGGCGATCATGGAGTTGGGGTCACCTTGGAACACTAAGGAGGTGCGACGGCTGACAGGGAAGCTGGCAAGATTGAGCAGGTTCCTCTCCCGGGCTGGGGAGAAGTGTTCCCCTTTCTTCAAAACTTTGAGGGGGGGGGGGAGAGAAGTTCGAATGGACTAAGGAATGCGAGGAGGTATTTCAAGCCTTTAAGAAGCAGTTGACCCAGGCCCCCCTGCTCCAAGGGCTGAAGGAGGGGGATGACCTGTCTTTGTATTTAGGGGTGGGGGCAGAGGCCTTGAGCTCCGTCCTGATTCGGGAAGAGGGGAAGAAGCAATTCTCGTATACTATGTGAGTTGGGTCCTGAGGAAGGCAGAACTCCTGTATCCCATCTTGGAGAATATAACGACTCCACCCGTTAAATAACATATAATAGAAGGTCCGGCTGGGGCCTCACACTATATGCCACAAACAGACGGCGAGGTCACAGGTTAATACCAAAACACCATCGCATCCTAACTCAAAGCATTCTAGCGGAAGTTTATTTCTTGCAAGAACTCAACCAATGAATGTCCACTACATATATAAATAGCACATTTATATATAACACCAGGAATGTATACAACTACACAAACGCTCACAGCCTTAAGGCCTTACATGTTTCTCTATACAAGATGTGGTTTCATACATCAGCACGCATGCTGGCCACACATGAAATCCAATTCTTTGCACGGCCTTCACGAGCCTATAAGCAGCTGCAGCAAGGGCTTCATCCCGCTCAATCCAAGTCAGCATCAGCAAGGGCAACACCTGCATATGGACATCCACCCCAAGGGTGATAAACAAAGCAACGGTCAGCATTTAGCTGACCAATTATAAAGACCCTACCCCTTACTTGGGGCAGTGGTTCCTTCCCTGCATGCATTGCAATCACAATATATATCACAACAAGTGCACTCACGCAGAACAATATCACACACGCCGGCCTTCGTACCAGACGCTCCGTGCACTCAGGGCACGCTTACGGTGTACCGAATCATTCCAGGTCCCACCACCGATTAGAGGTTATTAGCTTGTTGGTCGGGCACTAGTCTACTACAACACGCATGTTGGAGACATCCTCGCCCATACCAATCAGAGGAGTTCACCACACGGCAATAATAAGCATTATAGGTCGACCTACGCCCGTAGTGTAACAAGCCGGGGAACCCCCCCCCCCCCCCCCCCCCCCCCCCCCCCGCATTGCCACCAATCGACCGCTCACAACGCAGGTACAAGTACTTCTAGATCAAGTAACAAGTCGGAGAAACCCCCCTCTGCATTGCCACCACTCGACCTCTCATAACAGTGCCGCTTCAGCAATCAGCTTATGTAGAGTGTACAATTTTAATGCCACAAAGGCTCCACAACCACAACGAATGGCTCTTACGGCCACGTCACATATAGCTCATGTAGAGCATACAACACCAGGAACTCACAAGCATCCTCACACTTTCCATAACCTACTCGTTACATACACGGAGTCTTATCTGGTTCGCAATATAAACATCACCAATCCAGACTAACCGTCCAGATGGGCTTCACACAATATGCCTATTCTGTACTAATCATTTCCGGATCTAGATGCAGACTCAACCGGGGATATCAACCATCAACCCGTTGGAATCGCTTACGCTTTCCACCTCTTGGTGGAGGATCCCATGCACATGCATAAAGTAGGACTTCACTTGTTCAAGAAGGAGATCGTTACCCTTGAAGATCGCTTTGGAGCCATAGAAAGTCTAGCCAGTTGGAAAGCACTGGAGGTAGCAGTAGTTTGATGTAGAGGAGGAGATGGAATCCTGTCTTCAGGTAAACTGGTGTCTTGTTGTAGTTCTGAGATGGCATCAGCCTTTGAAGCTTGGGCAGAGTTCAGGATCTTGAGGTCATACCTCTGAATGGAAGAGATAGAAACTTTCTTCATGTGGTGAAGAGGAGTCCCTTTAGATAAGTCAAACACTGTAGGATTGATCTCATGGAGGAGGAGGGAGATAATCCTAGCAAAACTGGGATGTTTGACGCTTTCTCGGATCTTATCCAGTATCATCATTCCGAACTGGAATTTCTTCCTGCAGACAATAGCTTGCATAACGTCGAATAGATTTTGGGAGATGTCTCTTATGGAGTATGTCTTGCACCATAGGATTTTGGCGATGATGTCAACGAGAAACTTCCCTTCTGAATTGAACAAAGATCGATTCAAGGTTTCACATCCACCTTCAGGATCTCGACCACAGAATAGAGAGGTGCGGTCGGCATCTTCCTTTTCTAGGTCATCTTCTTCGTCGACCACTGGCATCCGAAGTAGAGTGGCGACTGAAGTTTTATCCAACCGAATTTCAACTCCCTTTACCTTGGATTTCAGAACTGTGCTGTTGTGTCTAACCTTCAGATTTCTGTAGAATTCTTCAACCTTAGGAAGCAGGAGACGGCAGGGTTCTTGAAGAACGAAGGACAATCCGGACGTGTCCAGGAGAATCAGTAAGTTCTTGAAGTCATCAGAAATATCTCCAATACCATCTGTCACTAGTTCAGAGCCGATTCCAATCTTGGAGGAGGGAGGAGCCATCAGCGATTCTGCAATGCGAAGGAAACAAGAACGAGGAAGACAAGGCTCTGCAACTGTTCTGGGAGACGAAGAGACAGAAATCTTGCGGCGACGGAAGAGGAAGAACAGGGTTCGGGAATACGAGAAGTCGGCGGCTACTCGAGTGAATGAGAAGTGGAAAGGACTTTTTCGTTTTGAGTATATATATAAATAATCCTAATTAGGTTTAAAAAGGGTTAAGTATAATGACATACCTGAATGAGGCGGCAATTGCTTGGTGCGAGTAGAGATTTTGAAAATCCAAAAAAAATTCCGAGTACTCGAGTAGAGGATGACAGCATACACGAGTATGAGGTTTAGTATACTCGAGTAGGTCACAACATACACGAGTAATCAAGAATGCATACTCGAGTATGTAATTAGCATACACGAGTAGTAAGTCCTTGACGAATTTTCATACTCGAGTATAAGAAGTTCATACACGAGTAACTTTTGGATTACTCGAGTATATGAAACTTTTTACTCGAGTATTAGCTGTTTACTCGTGTAAGTGTAACGATGCTCGAGGCTCTAATACTTGAAGGAATTTCCCTGGTAGATGTCTAGTTCCACTGAAAAACTGTACCTCTGAGCATCCAACATTGCTGATATCTTCTTAATTTGAGAGTCCATCACTGGTCTTCTTTGTTGAGCAGTCCAAGCTCATTTTTGAAGAACGAGAACTTGGACTCGTCCAGCGGCTTGGTGAAAATATCTGCAACTTGCCTGTCTGTGGAGACATACTGTAGATCTATATCTCCATTTTCCACATGCTCCCGGATGAAATGATAGCGAAGCTCTATGTGCTTGGTCCTACTGTGGGAGACTGGGTTGTTGGCTATTACTATGGCGCTGGAAGAGTCACAGAACAAGGGAATGTTCTGGAACTTCATGTTGTAGTCTTCAAACTGATTCTTGATCCATAACAGCTGTGCACAACAGCTGCCTGCAGAGATGTACTCTGATTTAGCCGTTGAGATGGCTACACAGTTCTGTTTCTTGCTGCTCCAGGAAATGAGTCTCCTTCCGAGGAATTGGCAAGTCCCGGAGGTACTTTTCCTGTCATCTTTGCTACCTGCAAAATCTGCATCTGAAAATCCAATTAGTTCACTATCATTACTTCTTGGGTACCATAAGCCAAGATTTGGTGTTCCTTTGAGGTATCTCAAGATTCGCTTTGCAGCGATGTAGTGAGATTCCTTAGAGTTCACCTGAAATCTAGCACATACACATGTTGAGAACATTATATCTGGTCTACTTGCAGTAAGGTAGAGCAAGGATCCAATTATGCTTCTGTACTTGGTTTCATCAAAAGGTTTCCCTTTCTCGTCCTTGTCCAGAGACATGGCTGAGGCCATTGGAGTCCTCATAGAGGTTGCATTCTCCATTCCGAATTTCTTAAGTAGCTCTTTGGTGAACTTGGTCTGTGAGATGAAAATTCCATCCTCAGATTGTTTCACTTGAAGCCCTAAGAAATACTTCAGCTCTCCCATACTGCTCATTTCAAACTTCCCTTGCATAAGTTTAGAGAACTTTTTGCAAAGGCTGTTATCTGTAGAGCCAAAAATAATGTCGTCGACATAGATTTGCACTAGCAAAATCTTGCCTTTTATTTCCCTAAGAAATAATGTCTTGTCTATCTTTTCTCTTGTGAACTTGTTTTCAAGAAGAAAGGTAGACAGCGCCTCATACCAAGCCCGAGGGGCTTGCTTAAGACCATATAGTGCTTTTTGCAATAAGTAAACATAGTTAGGAAAGGTTGGATCAACAAAACCTGGGGGTTGCTCTACGTACACTTCTTCCTTAATGTCACCATTCAGGAAAGCGGACTTAACGTCCATTTGATAGACGGTAAAGCCCTTAAGTGCGGCGTAGGCAAGAAATAACCTGATCGCTTCCAGTCTTGCCACTGGAGCATATGTCTGGTCGAAGTCAATTCCTTCTTCTTGACGATATCCCTTGGCGACAAGTCGGGCTTTATTCTTTATAATTGTTCCATCTTCGTCCATCTTGTTCCGGTAGACCCATTTTGTCTCGATGACGTTCTTGTGCTTGGGTCTAGGAACAAGTGTCCAAACCTTGCATCGTTTGAACTGATTCAATTCTTCTTCCATGGCTAGAATCCAGGATGCGTCGGAGTTGGCTTCCTCAAATTTCTTTGGTTCAACCTGTGAGAGAAAACTTAAGTGTAAATTCTCGTTAGTTGTACCTCGACGAGTTCTGACGCCATCCCGAGGATCTCCTATTATTTGATCAATGGGATGATCCTTTAGGTGTCTGAACTCTAAAGTCCTTGCATCTGGGATCTCTTCAGCCACTGGAGTTGCATCTTCAGCTGGGATGTCTTCTTCATCTTGATCATCCACCTCTCCAATGGTGGTTGTAGAGGGGACCTTGATGAATGTCTCATCTTTATCTTCACTAGGTTCATCCAAGCTAAGTTCTTTCAACTTTGTACCTGCATCTACAATAGGCACACTAGACGAGTTGCTTTGCAACAGACTCGTCTCATCAAATACAAGATGTATCGACTCTTCCACCACCAGAGTTTTTCTATTGAATACTCTATAAGCCTTACTATGGCTACTATATCCTACAAAAATACCTTCAAAGCTTTTCTCGCTAAACTTGGTAGAGTGATACTTGCCGTTGTTAAGCACGAAGCATTTACAGCCAAAGATTCTAAAGTATGAAATGGTTGGTTGCCTGCCTTTTAGAAGTTCGTAAGGAGTCTTATCATGGTTCTTGTTGATGAGTGCTCGATTTTGCACGTGACAAGCGGTGTTGATGGCTTCAGCCCAGAAATACTCCGGAAGTGAGGCATCACTCAACATGGTCCGACAAGCCTCTATGAGTGTTCTGTTCCTTCTCTCTGCTACTCCATTTTGCTGTGGAGTGCGAGGAGAGGAAAACTCATGAAAGATACCTTGACTTTCACAAAATTCTGTCATGGCTCTAGATTTGAATTCCGTTCCATTGTCACTTCTGATTTTGACTATGGAACAGTTGTATTCATTCTGGATCTGCCTCACAAAATTAGTGAAAATAACGAAGGTATCTGACTTGTGTTTCAGAAAGAACACCCACGCAAAGCGCGAGTAATCATCCACAATAACCAACGTATATTCCTTACCTCCCAAACTTCTAACCTGCAGTGGACCAAACAAGTCCATATGGAGAAGCTGTAAACTTCTATTGGAATCCTTGCGTATTATGCTTTTAAACGAACTTCTTGTTTGCTTGCCTTTGATACAAGCGTGACAAGGACTATCCGTAACGCACTTGACATTAGGTGCATCACGCACTAAGTTTTGAGAGAATAATTTATTAATAGTTTTGAAATTAATATGCGCTAGTCTCTTGTGCCATTGGTCAGCAAGAGATGCACTACTTTTTGCTAACAAACACACTGGTGTCGAAGGGTCTATACAGATGAAGTTTAAACAGAAAATATTTCTGCTTCGAGTGCCAGATAAAATAGTTTCCATGTTGTCAACCGATTTTATCAAACACTTGTCAGCATGAAATTCAACTACGTATCCTTTGTCGCATAGTTGGCTTATGCTGATGAGATTGTGTTCCAATCCTTCAACATAAGCTACATTTGAAAAGGATACGCTACCATTAGAAATCATACCATAGCCTTTAGTGATTCCTCGATCTGAACCTCCAAAGATGACCTTTGGTCCGTTGCAGACTGAGGTGTAATTCTGTAGTAGGCTCCTTGTCCCGGTCATATGCCGAGAGCATCCACTGTCCAAGTACCAGATTGGCGTTTTGGTAGCCTTTGGACATACCTGCAATTACAATCATTTAGCCTTAGGAACCCAAACACGTTTGGGTCCTTGGTCTCGAGTTAGAATACTCCCCCTACGAGTATTAGCCTCATGAGTGGTCACTCTCACATTGCTAACTTTAGGGGTTGCAGTATTTTCAGGATTGAACCAACAATCACTGGCAAAATGACCAATTCTGCCACAGCACCAACAGTCGAACCTGTTGTATCTTTGCCTTGTGTGGTCCTGCTTGACTTTCTGGAATGAAGGTCTAGCAGGAGCTTTACTCTTGGAGGAAGAGGCTTCATGATGATGGCAGTTACATGAGGTCTTCTCCTTCATAGGCTTTTCTACAATGGGTTTTACTTTTGGTGTCTTTTTGAAATTATGACCATGAGCATAAGGTCCATAGCTTTGAAGCTGAATCTCCTCATAAGGTGCCTTGAAGACACTCTCGCCAAAGTTACGAGGACGAGTCCAACCTCGGTATCTTGACTTAGGCTTCTCAGGGATCGGCCTAGAAAAGTGTCCGTAGGTGGACTCATAATCGAGTTCGTTCGTGGGAAAGATAACTTTCTTGAACACCACAGGTTCCAAGGGAGCTTTCCCTTTTTCTTCAGCTAGAGCCTTCCGGGCAGCCTTATTCTTTCTCTTGGCCTTGTTTCTCCTAGAGGATTTACTAGAAGAAACAATGTGGCCTAAACCAGCACCCTTGGCCTTAGCAGAGAATTCAGCAACGATTGGAAGAACTGTCTTAGGCTTAGAAAAACTCTCAACAAGCTTCTTTTCAGCCTCGAGTTTTCGTTCCAATTATTTGATGATTTCCTCTTTAAAGTCGATGTGCTTGAGAGCTTTATTGTATTCCTCCATAGCTACATTGAGGTTCTCTTGAAGAGAGTTAGTCTTATCGACTTCTTCTCTCAAGCTGCTATCACTAGCTCGTAGAGTATTTATTTCTTTGGCTTGTGTTTTCATTAATCTACGACATTTTTCGTAAGCGGTGAGTAACTCCTTATACTGACCCATGAGCTCAGATTCATCTTCAGAGGAATATTCCTCTTGCTCATTGTCATCATCAGAATCAGAGAGAGGAGTGTGAGATTTTACCTCCCCAGTAAACTGGGGGACTTGTTCATCATCTGAATGAGCCATGAGCCCAAAGTAAGCTTCCTCTTCTTCACTCGACTCAGATGAGTCAGAGTCGCTGAGAGTTTTGCTCTTCTTGGCTACTAAGCTTTTCTCTTTCCTGTTCTTATGGTGTGAGGATTTCTTTTCCTCTCTTCTTCCACCCTCTTTCTTTTTGTGAGGGCAATCGGCGATGACGTGACCTGGCTTATTGCAACAATAACAAATGATGTCAGTTGAGATCTATTTGTTCTGTTTAGAATTATACCTGTCATAGCTGCTTGAGCCTTTCTTCCGATGATCACCGTCATGTCGTGATCTTCTATATGAGGCATCCTTGCCTTTCCATTGCTTCTTCTTGTTCAAGAACTTCTTGAACTGCCTTGAGAGTAGGGAGAACTCTCCATCAGATAGTTCTGAGCCAGATGAGCTGGGCTCAGATGATTCTTCTTCATCAGCCTCAGGAACTGGGGCAGAAGAGCTAGCCTTTATCTTCCTTGAGCTGTCTGCCTTTAGAGAGACAGATTTCTCCTTGGATGCAGACCTGCTTGTCTCTTCTTCAGTTTTTCTTGAGTTGATTTGCAGCTCGTAAGACATAAGCTTTCCGAACAGATTCTGCGGGTCCGTCTCAGCTAACCTTGTAAACTCCCGAATGGCACATACCTTATTGTCCCATTCCTTGGTTAGGGATCTTAAGAATTTGTCATTGAGTTCCCCGTTGGTAAAGACACGTCCATAAACTCTTAGGCCATTCACTATCTTGAAGAAGTTCTCAAAAGTGTCAGCTATGGCTTCCTTATGACCCTGCCTGAAGGCTTCATATTTCTGGTTCAGTAGGGATCTACGATCATCCCTCACTTCCTCTGTACCTTCCATTAGAGTCACTAGGGATTGCCACATCTCCTTGGCAGATTGGCAATGAATCAGATTTTGCAGCCCGGTAGCGATGCCATGGGGGGCTTCGGGCAAAATCCCGGGTCGTTACATAAAAAGTGCACTTTTTATTGTAACGACCCTGGCGCGTACGTAACAGCGTTACGGCTCCGCCCTCCAGGCATCCTTTTTATTGTAACGACCCTGGAGCGTACGTAACTGCAGCTCAATTGGTGATGAAGGTTGAAAGAACTCCATAGTTAAGCGTGCTTGGGCGAGAGTAGTACTGGGATGGGTGACCTCCTGGGAAGTCCCCGTACGGCCCAACTTAACTGTCGAGTTCGCTCATCAAAGGGAGGCTGTGTGACGGAGCAGACCCTCTCCAACGCACGGCCATTGATGATGAAGCGCTAACGGATGACTCGCCACCACTACAAAGCAAAGATCTACGGCGACATAAAGACTTGGGAGCGCGGCGCCACACCTCCCACCGCTACAACCTTCGTTCCAATGACAACGCCATCAAGTGACGTTGTTAATATAAAAACTGCCGGGCTGCGGATAGCCATTTTTATGCTTGTTTTATTTAATTGGTGGCCTGCATTTAGCCACCAATAGCCTTTAAATTTCTGAATTTATATTTGTAAGACTTTTATTTAGAGTGGGGGCCATATATAAGGCATCCACTCCCTTGGTTTGAGTGGTGAAAAAAGAAAAACCTAAATCTAATTTCAGCTTTAGACAAGCCTCTTCCTTCTTGCCGCCGCCCCCCCCTCTTCTTCCTCCTCCTTGGAAGTTTCGGCCAAGGGAAGCTCTCCTCTTCCGGCGTTGGATCTTCGCGGTGTGACTCCGTTGAAGGTGGACGTGCAAAGCTTCTTCCGGTGTGACTCCGGCGGAACCGTGGTAGAGCGATTCTCCACGTGCAACTATCTACGAGTTGGGGTAACGATTCCTCTTCTCCATCTTGTGTGTTTCCTCTACTTCCGTGGCATATTTCTTGTGCGAAAGTTTGGTGTGAAATCTGAAATTTTATCCGCGGTATTTCCTTTTGATTTCGAGTTTGGTTCCTACGTTTTCTCGCATTTCGAAGAAGGGTGGTGACCTTTGGTTTTCTTAGTCGGGGGAGATCAACCACTTTCCGAATCCTTTCTTTGGTGGATCTCCTTGGTACGACTTCACTCGACCGAACCGTGTGGGTTCATTTCGCCGGAAAGGATAGTGGCCTCTAGTCACTATTTGATCCTAAGAGGGTTCGCGATCCTCAAGTCGTAGTGTGGCGATAAACGTTCATAAAATACGTGGCGGCGCTTGCGAGTAGTGTTCAAAGTTAGAACGTGTTTGGGTAGATTTAAACGCTTAAGACGTGCCGAACAACTCACCCCGGTAGCCTACATCAATTTTGGTATCAGAGGGAGGTTCGTGCCGGTTTCTTAATCGGCACCATCCTATTCCGCTTGAGTAGGCTTCGTTTTCACAAGTCAAATTTCAGCAAAATCTATTTTCAGCAAATTCTCTATTTTTGGTGTGCCAATAGCCGGCTAAAATCTGAGTTTTTTTTCCAAATCAAAAAAAAACTTTTCTGGTGCACTCTCTTCCCCGTAGGAAGAATTAAATTAACAAAAAGCGTCAGTTTAGTCCATCGATCGGGCGGGAAAAAAATTATTTCTTATAAAATTTTAGTCAGTCAGGGTATTTAGGCCTCTTTAGTGTAGAAGGCACATAAAAAAAAATCTGCATGCGCACAAGGCACGGCACCGAGTATACACCCTCTTCTTCCAATATGGAGGACGAGCGGCATGGAGGTCAAGACCCGACTCCCATCGAGGCCCTTCGACAAGAGCTTAATGAGCACATCGTGCATCAAGAGCGTCGCATGAATGAGTTAAGGGACATGATCGCCCAATTTACGATGGCTAGAGCGGCTCCACCCATCCCCCCTAACCCACCAATCCTTCCTAATCCACCACTACCAATTAATCCTCACCCTCCGAACCACCAACAGCCCCGTTACCCTCCTCGATTTGAGGAAGACTACGATGACCTTGCACCGCGTGGTCCACACAATTATAATCGGGCTCCACACGAGTTCAACATCACGAAAGCCATCCGTATAGACGCCCCTACTTACGACGGATTGGGGCAGCCCCAAATCTTCCTAAGTTGGATTATGGATATTGAGTGCTACTTCGAGTGGCACAACTTAAACGATAGGCAAAAGGTCCAAGTCGCTCGGCTGAAATTACTAGACCGGGCCAAGGTATTTTGGCTCAACGAAGAGAGACGTATGGGAGCACTTGATGGTACGCCACCAATTGGTTGGCAGGTTATGAAAGCTATGTTGACGGATCAATACGTCCCCACGTATTACCGTACACAACTGTTTGACGACTTAGCCTCTCTTAAGCAAGGGAGTCAGTCGGTGTCTGATTACATGGGTACTCTTAAGGACATGTTAGTTCGATGCGACGTTACGGAAATGCCTGAAGTGACTCTCTCGAGGTTTCGGAAGGGGTTGGATCCGGATATTCAGCGCAAGCTTTTGCGTTACGGACACACAGATATAAACACCACGTACAATGCGGCCTTGGACATTGAGAAAAATATCGCTCTCAAGCCTAAGGCCAAATATTTCCAAAAGGGGAAGTCCACGTATAAAGACAAAGGAAAGTTTAAGACTACCGACACAAGTTCGATAGTCATCACCGCTAGGAATTCTAAAAATCCAACCGGAGAGCGAGTGCCAATTGGAAGAGTTAACAAGACGAATGCCACTTGCTATGCTTGTGGAGTTCAAGGGCATTATGCGAGCGAGTGCCCCACCAAACCTAAGGCCTTAGCATTAATGGAGGCTCCCGGCGATCCGGCCGACATAGTTTATGAGGCCGACGAAGAGTCCGATGTTGAGGGAGTCCCGAGTGATCTAGAGGATGAACATAACCTCATGGTTATGCGTTGTATCTTAACGGTTCCCCGAACGCCTAACGATTGGAATAGGACGACCCTCTTTTCAACGATCTTTAAGAGCGGAGAAAAGTTATGTAAGCTTATCATCGATAGTGGGAGTTGTATGAACGTCGTTTCGGAGAGTGCGGTTGCTAGAATGTCGTTAGTTGCCGAACCCCATCCCCAACCTTATCATGTTGCTTGGGTAAATAAGACTTCTCTTCCCATCACGAAGCGTTGTCTAGTTCCCCTTAACATCAAATCTTATTCCGAACAAGTATGGTGTGATGTCATCCCCATGGATGCATGTCACGTCCTTCTTGGACGGCCTTGGCTATATGACCACGACGTGACCCATTTCGGTAGGGCTAATACTTATGAATTTAAGTTTAAAGGGAAAATTATTACCCTTAAACCAACGCCACCTGAGGATCCGACTATTGCGTCCAAGGATACCATCGTACCCGTGGAGAAGAAAACCTTGAGCTTAATAGGAAGAAAAGAGTTCACCCGCGACCCATTTCTAGACGGCGTGATCTATGCGTTAGTGCTCATGAATAGTAAAGGGGATGGTGAACCATTAGAAAATATTCCCGAAGTATTAAAACAATTGTTGGATGAGTATAAAGATGTGTATCCGGCCGAGTTACCACCCATCTTACCGCCTCTACGTGACATTCAACACGCCATAGATCTCGTCCCGGGGTCCTCACTCCCAAATCAGCCCCATTATAGGCTCCACCCGGCGGCACACCAAGAACTTCAAACTCAAATATCGGACCTCTTAACTAAAGGGTTCATCCGCCATAGTTTGAGCCCATGTGCCGTTCCGGCCCTTTTAGCCCCCAAAAAAGACGGCACTTGGAGGATGTGTGTCGATAGTAGAGCGATTAATAAGATCACTATTAAATATAGGTTCCCTATTCCCCGATTGGATGATCTTTTGGATATGCTTGCCGGAGCCACGATCCTTTCCAAGTTAGATCTTAGGAGTGGCTACCACCAAATTAGAATCCGGGAAGGGGACGAATGGAAGACGGCGTTCAAAACTAAGGACGGTTTATATGAGTGGCTTGTTATGCCATTTGGGCTTTCTAATGCCCCAAGTACATTCTCTCGGATGATGACTCAAATATTTCAACCTTTCATGGGAAAATTTGTGGTAGTGTATTTTGACGACATCTTGGTGTTTAGCTTGACGTCCGCCGAACATAAAACTCACTTGAGGACCGTCTTAACTACTTTAAGGAACGAAAAATTATTTTTAAACTTGAAGAAATGTACGTTCCTTGTCCGTGAGGTTGAGTTCTTAGGATATATTGTCGGCGCGGAAGGCATTAGAGTCGACCCGAAAAAGGTGCAAGTTATTCGAGAGTGGCCGGAGCCCAAGTCCATCCGTGATGTTCGAAGTTTCCATGGTCTCGCTACTTTTTATCGGCGTTTTATTAAGAATTTTAGTAGCATCATGGCTCCTTTAACGGAATGCATGAAGAAGGGAGATTTCAAATGGACTAAATCCGCCACTCATGCCTTCCAAACGATCAAAACTCTTATGACGGAAGCACCCCTCCTACGTTTACCGGATTTCTCTAAGGTGTTTGAATTAGCTTGCGATGCGTCCGGAGTTGGGATTGGAGGAGTATTAAGTCAAGAGGGTCACCCCATTGGTTATTTTAGTGAGAAGTTGTCCGGGGCCAAATTAAACTACTCCAATTACGATAGGGAATTTTATGCGGTGGTCCGAAGTTTGCACTATTGGAGACACTATCTCCTTTCCAAGGAATTTGTGCTTCTTTCGGATCATGAAGCCCTACGTTTTATTAATTCCCAACATAAAATCAGCCCCCGACATGCCAAATGGGTGTCGTTCCTCCAAGAGTACACATTCTCTCTTAAGCATCTTAAGGGAACCAACAACCGTGTGGCCGACGCCCTTAGCCGACTTTCGTTATTATTGGCCACCATGCAAGTTAAGGTGATTGGTTTTGAGCGTGTTAGGGACGAGTACGCGTCATGTCCGGACTTTAAGGACATCTACTTTGCCACCCAAGAGGAGTCACCCTCCACTATTTCGGCATTCTACATCCGGGATGGTTACCTCTTTAAGCACACGAAGTTGTGTATCCCACAAACTTCCCTCCGCCATCACATCGTTTGGGAGCTTCACGGTGGGGGCCTTAGTGGCCATTTTGGTCGGGACAAGACGCTAGCTTTAGTAGAGGAGAAATTCTTTTGGCCGGGTTTGAAATCTCTCGTCGGTCAAATTGTTAGTAGTTGTCGTACTTGTCAACTAGCGAAAGGTGGTAAGACGAACGCCGGTCTGTACACCCCCCTACCCATCCCTTCTATCCCTTGGGAGGATGTGAGTATGGACTTTATTTTAGGCCTCCCGACCACCTTCCGAAGACATGACTCTATTTTGGTGGTTGTAGACCGGTTCTCGAAGATGGCATACTTTATTCCGTGTAGCAAAACTAGTGACGCCTCGCACATGGCAAAAATTTATTTTAAGGAAGTTGTCGGGCACCGCGGCGTACCAAAAACTATCGTTAGTGATAGGGACGTCAAATTCACGAGTTATTTTTGGAAGACGCTTTGGAAACTTATGGGAACCAAACTTTTATTTTCGTCCGCCTATCATCCGCAAACGGATGGCCAAACGGAGGTCGTAAATAGGAGCGTGGGCAATCTTTTACGATGTCTTGTTGGAGAGCACAAAGGCACTTGGGACCTCATTCTCCCTCATGCACAACTCGCTTATAATAATTCTAAGAATAGATCTACCGGGTTGTCGCCAAATGAAATTGTGCACGGTTATAAGGCGCCCGTGCCACTTGATTTGATTCCCCTACCGCCCACTTATAAATCAAGTCACTTCGCACAGGAATTTGCCCAACACATTCAAACTTTACATAAACACATACAAGAAGTGTTAGCCACGCAATATGCGTCCGATCAGTCACACGCGAATTTGCACCGTCGAGCTGTCCATTTTAGTGTTGGTGATTTGGTCTTGGTTCGTCTCATTCCCGAGCGGATGCCTACGGGTACCGTCAAAAAGTTGGCCAATCGGAGAGCCGGCCCATTTCGAGTTGCTAAGAAATTAGGAAACAATGCGTATCTTTTGGATTTACCGTCTGATTGGGGTATATCCCCTATTTTTAATGTTTCCGATTTAACACCTTATACTTCTCCGCCGCTTGAAATATGCAACTCTCCTTTTTCTTCTTCCTCTCAATCTTCTCTTGGGCTTGGGGGGGAAATGTCTCATGAATCGCCACTTACTACGGCTTCCGTTGGAGGTACGTCGGTTGATGATTTTGTTGCGGTTTTACCTTTTTCGCCTAATGCTTTTCCTAGTTTTCCCAAGACCTCTTTCTTACCAGACAGGATCCTTGCCGATGACGTTCTCACGCTCCCGCATGGTAGCTCTCGCCGCTATCTGGTCCACTGGCGTGATCGCCCCTCCTCCGATGATTCATGGGTTCCCGAAGATGAGGTGGCTCGCTTGGACGATACTCTCCTTCGCCGCTACAAAGACACCAACTCCTCGGTGATGAGTTCTTTTGAGTCGGGGAGGATTGACGGAGCAGACCCTCTCCAACGCGCGGCCATTGATGATGAAGCGCTAACGGATGACTCGCCACCACTACAAAGCAAAGATCTACGGCGACATAAAGACTTGGGAGCGCGGCGCCACACCTCCCACCGCTACAACCTTCGTTCCAATGACAACGCCATCAAGTGACGTTGTTAATATAAAAACTGCCGGGCTGCGGATAGCCATTTTTATGCTTGTTTTATTTAATTGGTGGCCTGCATTTAGCCACCAATAGCCTTTAAATTTCTGAATTTATATTTGTAAGACTTTTATTTAGAGTGGGGGCCATATATAAGGCATCCACTCCCTTGGTTTGAGTGGTGAAAAAAGAAAAACCTAAATCTAATTTCAGCTTTAGACAAGCCTCTTCCTTCTTGCCGCCGCCCCCCCCTCTTCTTCCTCCTCCTTGGAAGTTTCGGCCAAGGGAAGCTCTCCTCTTCCGGCGTTGGATCTTCGCGGTGTGACTCCGTTGAAGGTGGACGTGCAAAGCTTCTTCCGGTGTGACTCCGGCGGAACCGTGGTAGAGCGATTCTCCACGTGCAACTATCTACGAGTTGGGGTAACGATTCCTCTTCTCCATCTTGTGTGTTTCCTCTACTTCCGTGGCATATTTCTTGTGCGAAAGTTTGGTGTGAAATCTGAAATTTTATCCGCGGTATTTCCTTTTGATTTCGAGTTTGGTTCCTACGTTTTCTCGCATTTCGAAGAAGGGTGGTGACCTTTGGTTTTCTTAGTCGGGGGAGATCAACCACTTTCCGAATCCTTTCTTTGGTGGATCTCCTTGGTACGACTTCACTCGACCGAACCGTGTGGGTTCATTTCGCCGGAAAGGATAGTGGCCTCTAGTCACTATTTGATCCTAAGAGGGTTCGCGATCCTCAAGTCGTAGTGTGGCGATAAACGTTCATAAAATACGTGGCGGCGCTTGCGAGTAGTGTTCAAAGTTAGAACGTGTTTGGGTAGATTTAAACGCTTAAGACGTGCCGAACAACTCACCCCGGTAGCCTACATCACTGTGGCCACCAACAACCCGCCTGTGGAGGGAGAGGGGTTGGGGTGCTTGGGCTGCAGCCCGGTAGCGACGCCTAGAGCGGAGCCGTGGCACTACCACGTTGGATCGGCTAGGGTCATTACACCCCGCTTGTGATTGCACCTGGATTGAGCACATACGCTCTCCGATTCCCGGATTGAGCACCTACATTCTCCGATGGTCGGATTGAGTACTTACACTCTCCGACGCCATCGCCAGGGCCTGCCTCCCTTGCGATTGTACCCGGATTGAACACTAACGTTCTCCGACACCTGGGTTGAGTACTTACATTCTCCAGCACCCGGATTGAGCACCTACATTCTCCGACGGTCGGATTGAGTACTTACACTCTCCGACGCAATCGCCAGGGCCTGCCCCCCTACGATTGCACCCGGATTGAGCACATACGTTCTCCGGCGCCCGGATTGAGCACCTACGTTCTCTGACGGTCGGATTTAGTACTTACACTCTCGGACGCCATCGCCAGGGCTTGCCCCCCTTGCGATTGTACCCGGATTGAACACTAACGTTCTTCGGCACCCGGATGGAGCACCAAAAACGATCGGATTGAGTATTTACATTCTCCGACGTTACTCATCGCGCAACCTTGCAAAGGTCTTCCCCCTTTAACGACAAAGCCGCGGACCTGAATCGTTCAAGCTAGGCCGCGGACAGGAGCGATGGAAACTAAGTCACGAGTTAGTCTCGCGCAAAACAACATTACACGTCAAAACTTACGCGAAACAACATGAACTTTGCCAAATTGGGTACCATTCTGAAAGCACCGTCTCTGCACCCGGGAACCTCGCCGCAGCAAGTTTCCCCTTCCCACCTTGTACAAGAAGTACTCGGTGATACACACGGGGGGCAACAAAAACTCCACATCTCAGCGATCCCTTTACTTGGGCGCTTAGTGCGCCATGCATGTTACGCCTTGCGCACATCGCGTATGCACTGTGCATCACGCACGCATCATTCACTATCTATCATACACATAACATACCGTGCACATCGTACCTCGTACACACGCCAAATACCTTGCGCCTTGCGCACAAAAAAGCACAGTCGTGCATATCGCGCCTGCGCGCGCAAAGTAGAAATGTACAGCCCACGTGTGGCGCGCCCATCCACGCGCAAGGTCAGACGCACGCACGCAAACAGTTTCGCGCGTGCGCTCCCGCACGCCCGCCCGCGCGCCGGATCGCGCGCGCGCACCCGCGCTCTAGGCATCAGTTTTTGTGGGAACCTGCGCGCGCGGCCTGCGCGCGCAGCCAGCGCGCGCGCAGCCGTCCCATGCGGCCTGCATGCCCGTCAGGCCTGCGCGCGCATGCGGCCCGCGTGCACATAGGGCCAGCGCGTACTCGCAGCCTGCGTACGCCCAGGGCCTGCGCGCGTGCGCAGCTTGCGCACGCCAGGATCGGCGAGTGCGCAGCTTGCGCACGCGGCCTGCGCGCGCCAGGACCGGTGCGCGCGAGGCCTGCGCACGCCCAGGGACTGCGCGCGCGCAGACTGCGCGCACGCGCAGCCTGCGCACATGGCCTGCACGCGCCAGGACCGGCGCGCGCGGCCTGCGCACGCCCAGGGCCTGCGCGCGCGCGTAGCCTGCGCGCGCCAGGATCGGCCAGTGCGCAGCCTGCCCACGCGGCCTGCACACGCCAAAACCGGCACGCGCGCGGCCTGCGCTGGAAGCAAGCACGCGCGCGGCCTGCGCGCGCGTCCTGCACGCGCAGCCTAGGCGCGCAGTCTATGCGCGCTCAGCCGACATCTTCGTCCATGCGACGCCTAAGCATGCACGATCCGCCTTGGCGTCCTCGTCCGTCGAGTCCTCCTCCGAATACCTTGGAAGTACTGGTCGCCGCTGCCTCAGCCTTCTCACCAAAAACCTCCATGACAACAGGAAGTAAGAAAAATCTCTCCTCTCACGTTCACTTCTCTCTCGGACAGCAAAGATTTGGGGGGTAATTGATGGGCTTCACCATCATTTATAGGAGAAAAAGCCCCCCCCATGATCTACTCCAAAAGTGGATCATGGGTGGGCCATCCCCAATGAACTCTCATGATGACAGAATCATGGGGGAGCGGGACCCACTCCCTCTCCCCATGTAGGGAAACCGTCGCCTCCTAGCCGCTTGGCCGACCTAGCCGCCACCGCCTGGCCGCCCGACCAGGCCGCCGCCTAGCCGGCCTAGCCGCCGCCGCCTGGCCTCCTAGCCAGGCTGCCGCCTAGCCGGCCTAGCCGGCGCCGCCTGGCCGCCTAGCCGGCCTAGCCGCCGCCGCCTCGTCTGGCCTCCGCCTAGCCAGCCTAGCCGCCGCCTGGCTGCCTGACCGAACTAGCCGCCGCCGCCTGGCCGCCCGGCCAGGGCGCCGCCGCCTCGCTAGGCAACCGCCTAGCCAGCCTAGCCGCCGCCGTCTCCCCGCCCAGCCGCCGTCGCTTGGCCACCTCTTCAGTCCGCCGCCTAGCCGGCCAAGCCGACGTCGTCTCCCCACCTAGCCGCCGTCCGATCGCTACAAGGCCTTCCTCGCCGTTCGATCAAGAGGGTAACCACCCACTACCCCACCACTTTAGTGGTGGGGCCCGCCATGATCCTCCCCTGGAGGCTATAAAAGGGACCCCAGGGCCTCTTCATTCTTCACTTTTCTCTTCTACGGGCTGTCTTCTTTTTCATTAGGGGAGATCTCTCCTGCCTCATCTATCACGGCCACCGCTCGTCGTGAACCACCAACAGCCACCATCGGCCACCAGCGGCCACCAGTGACCACCAGTTGCCACCAACGACTATAGGCACCCCACCAGCACGTTGACAGCAAAAGGGCGCCCAAGATCTCAAGGAAGCCGAAGGAAGAAGCCATCCGAAGCCAGCAAGCGCGCGCCGCCCCGAGCGCAAGCGCCAAAAGCATCCTGCACGTTCCCTCGTCTAAGTTGTTGGTACCCTAGTTTGATTTGAGTTTAGTCCTCTCCTTTGTGCTCCTTGACCCAAGAATTATCTATGGTCAATGGTTAGTAGTCTAGCTGTAGAGTCCTCACTTTTCCAGATTGAGAATTTGGTCAAGTAGTTTTTCGTTCGACTATAGTCGAACGCCGCTCGACTATCGTCTATCGGCTGATCGACGATCGTCTATCAGTTGGTCGACGCTCTGTCTGCGTTGATAGTTCGACTATCTGTTGATAGGTCGACTATCTGCTTGGCGTGGTAGTTCGACTATCTGTCCTGATAGATCGACTATCTGATAGTTCGACTATCTGTTGATAGGTCGACTATCTGTTCCGCTTTGATAGGTCGACTATCTGTTGATAGGTCGACTATCTGTCGTCTTTGATAGTTCGACTATCTGTCCTGATAGTTCAAATATCTGATAGTTCGACTATCTGTTGATAGATCGACTATCTGGTCTCTTTTGATAGGTCGACTATCTGTTGATAGGTCGACTATCTGTTTTCTGAGATAGGTCGACTATCTGCTTGATAGGTCGACTATCTGTTTGCGCTTGATAGTTCGACTATCTGTCCTGATAGATCGACTATCTGATAGTTCGACTATCTGTTCTGATAGGTCGACTATCTGCCGAGGTAGTTTGACTATCTTCTTCGATAGGTCAACTATCTGGATCGTTCGACTATCTGCCCGATAGTTCGACGATCTCCGTGCGTCGGTCGACGATCTCCGAAGGTCGTTCGACGCTTTCTGCCTGCCTTTATATTTTGTATTTATTTATTATATTTAATTAATTAATACATTTTCTGGCAAGTTGTTTCAGTTGATTTATGATAATATTTCCAGGCAATATCTGCTCTATTCTTTTTGCCTGAGTAAAATCTTTTTAGATAAAGTTGTTTGTCTTATTAGCTGTCTTTGTATTTTACTTTATCTGCTGACAGCCCTTTATAGCCGTTAGACTGAAAAGTCTTCTCTTTGCTATAAAGAGTATTTCTTTGATGTGACTTTATTTAGTCCTTCTATTATTTGATTTGATCCTGCAGCTTCTTAGAAAGAGGTTCATTCCTTTTATAGTATATCCTGCTGCAGAGTTTGTTTTGCTGTATGTTATTTGCAGCCCAGGTCTCAAGTCTCAGAAGAAGACAAGTAATTCAAACTGAAGAGAGCCGTTGCTTGTATCTGCTATATAAAGGACCCTTTGAAGAAGGATTGAAGCTAGTTGAAAGCTAACTAGTTAACCAGATATTTTAAAGCATTCAAGCCTTCATCAAGATCAAGCTTTCTGCTCTCAGCAATTTCCATCTAACTGAGAAGTGTTAAGATCTTCTACTCCTCTTCAACCTGAGTTCTCCTGCTTTCAGGAAGTTCAAACTCAGAGTTCTTTTGAAGAAGAAGAAGAAGATAGCTGCTTGAAGATCTTTTATTTTATTATTTTTTATCTTCTTGTAGTTTTTCCTTCAGAACTTTCTGAAGAGTTTTTCTGCACTGAAGCAAGACTTCACCTGGACATCTTTGAGCCAGGGGGAGCCTTGATTCTTTAGAGCTTTCTAGCTCAGTGCAAGTTTTTGTGCTTCTCTAATCTATTGTAAAATAGAGAATACATCTTAACCTTCTTCCCCCTCCTGTACAGGGTTATTACTCCCTTCAAAAGTATCCCTTGGTGGCAGGGCACCTGATCAAAAACCTGTGCTTGGTTTTTAGACACCTGATCAAAAATCTAAAGGGTTTCTGGATCTACCTGAAGCAGATCCTGTTGGTGGCAGGGCACCTGATCAAAAACCTGAGTGGATTCCTACCGTGTGGGTAGAAGAGTGGACATACCCAAGTTGTTTGGGGAACCACTATAAATTTCCTTGTGTCGTCTGGATTCACTTGTTTAATTCCTGCATTGTGGCTGTGATTAGATATAACTAGGATTGCTAGTTGCTGATTAGGTTTTCCAAGCCTTAACTGTAATTACAGTTAGCTTGAGTTTGTGCACATCACTTGTGTTAGGCTATAGGGTTAAATCTATATCTATAATCTTTTCATTCCGCACTTCACTCCAAGGGAGTTGGGTAGACCATTAAGTTTTGTCTTGTGCAAAATTTGATAACTCTATTCACCCCCCTCTAGAGTAGTATCTATCCCTTCACTTTCAATTGGTATCAGAGGGAGGTTGACTGACTGAATAGGCTAACACCTAAGTCACAAGATCCTGATAGATACCAAAGCTTATAGATATTCACTATCATGGCCCAGTCCAAGGATTATTCTAGCACCAGACCTCCAGTATGCAACTTAGCTAAGTTTGGCATCTGGAAGGCAAGGATAAAATTATATATGAATTATATTGATGAAAGCATCTTTGCTTCTATTTTGTCAGGACCCCCAAGAGCACCTGCTGTTGCTACTGCCTCATCATCTGATATGAGTGCAGTGCCTCCTCTAGATTACAATGATGAATACAAGAAGGCCAAAATAGCAGATGCCAAGGCAATGAACATACTGGCTCAGACAATGTCTGATGAGGTGTTCCAGAAGGTTGCTGACTGCCCTTCAGCAAAAGCCATGTGGGATACACTGAACCAGATTGTAGCTGGTTCAGCTGATGAAAGGAAGGACAGAAGGTCCAACCTGATCTCACAGTATGAGAACTTCAAGAAAACTGATGCTGAATCAGTTGAAGCCATGTACACCAGGCTCAGCTCAATCATCAATGAGCTGAGGACCCTGGACAAGGACATATCATTGACAGAGGTTAATGATAAGATTCTTATGTGCTTCCCTAGCACATGGGATCTAAGGATCTGGCCCATCAAGGAAGCCAGAAGTACAAATGAGATCTCCACTGAAGCCCTTCTCGGCAAGCTCAAGTCTTTTGAGCAAGTGCTGAAGACAAGGGAAGCTGAAGCAGAAGCGAAGACCCCCACTCCAACAAGAAAAGAGAAATCTCTAGCTCTTAAGGCTGCTGATGCTTCTGAAGGCAGCCAATCTAATGAGGAACTAATGGCATTGTTTGCCAAGAGGTTTCTCAAGATGGGGAGAAAGGAGTTCAGAAAGAAGTCTTCACGCTATGAAGACAAACCAAGGTATGATCGCTCTCCAGCTAAAGAAATTATTTGTTCTGGTTGCAGGAAGCCTGGACACATCTTGCCAGAGTGTCCAGAGGAGAAGAACAAAGAAAAGAGAAAAGAAAAGGAACAGCACAGGAAGCACGTCAAGCCATCCTCCTACAAAAACAAGAAGAAGGAGAGAGGTTTCATTGCTGAAACCTGGAGTGATTCTGATGAAGAATCCTCCTCATCAAGCTCCAGTGAGGATGAGGAAGAGAAGAAGGCAAAAGAAGTTTGCCTGATGGCAATAGATGCCTGCAGCAACCACTCTGCTGCAGAGAGTTCTGATTCTGATGAAGAGATGCATACAGAAGATGAGGTACTCTCTTCCTATGATTTTACTTCAGAAGAATTTAAATTAGAATTTAAATCTTTATGCTTAGATTTGATTAGCTCTGAAAAGGAAATAAAAGAACTTAGAAATAGGTTAGCTGACTCAGAATCAATAGCTACAGAAAATATTAGGTTAAAGGAAGATCTCACTACTTGTAGTGAAGAAATTAAATTTCTTAAAATAGAGTTAGCTAAGTCTAAGAGATTAGAGGAATCACTTAATGGTAGAAGCCTTAAGTTGTTAGAAATTACCAGCATGACTAACACTAGGTCAGGTAATGACAAACTAGGCTTAGGAGCTTCTCCCAGTGAACCCCCAGTCCTTCTTAAAAACAATCTTTCAACTCCAGTGAACTTCATTTCAGCTAGTGGAAAGAAGAACACTGAGCAAGTAAACCTTGTTAATAAAACTTTAAATAAAGCTAAGAGAGAAAAGAGAAAGAAATTCTTTAAAGAAATGCAAAGAGCGTCGAACGCAGCTCGACGATCAGAAGCTCAATGGTCGAACGAAGGTCGACGATCTGAGCACCCATCGTCGAACGTCGATCGACGTTTTCAACATGATTTTCAAAATCATAATCAGTACCATAGAAACCTAAGTGAAAATAGAAACCCTAGGTTTGTTGACCCATCATCTGCATGGAGAATCCTACCTAGGAGATCTCACCCACTAGGTTATCACCCTCAGCCTGCATTTTCATATATTTCCAGTTTTTCTTATGTGAAAAACAAGGGACCCAAGGTTACTTGGGTCCACACTGTCTAAATAAATGTCTTGCAGGTGAAGGCCTATCCAATCACTCAAAATAAGTGGTATTTGGATAGTGGATGTTCCAAGCATATGACAGGAAATAAAGATCTTCTGTCAAAGTTCAAAGCTAAGCTCGGCCCAAAGGTTATCTTTGGAGACTCCAGCTGTGGTCAGACAGAAGGCTATGGCAAGATCACAATTGGAGCAGTTACTTTCAAGAGAGTTGCATATGTCAATGGACTGAAGCATAATTTGATTTCAGTCAGCCAGCTATGTGATGCTGGCTACCAGGTTTCATTTTCTAACTCCTCTTGCAATATTACTTTAAATAATAATGTTGTTTTAGTAGGTATTAGAATAGGTAATATTTAATTAGTAGATTTCAATTCATCTCATTCTGAAATCTGCCTGTTTAATGAAGTAACTCTTAATAATAATTCTTTGTGGCATAAGAGGCTTAGTCATGTTAACCTTAAAAATATATCTAGGTTATCTAAGCACAATCTTGTTAGAGGTTTACCTTCTTGCCCCTACAAGAAGGAGAGCCTATGCAAGGCTTGTCAGCTAGGCAAGCAAACCAAAAACTCTTTTAAATCTGTAAATAAGAGTGATTCTCCTAGAATCCTGTATCTATTACACTTGGACCTTTTTGGCCCAATAAATGTACAGAGTTTAGGAGGGAAGTATTACACCTTAGTAATTGTAGATGACTTCTCTAGGTTCAGTTGGGTTTTCTTTTTGAGAACTAAGTCTGATAACTTCAAAACCCTTACAGACTTTCTACTATGTGTGCAGACTGAGTACTCTACTCATGTGGCCTTGATCAGAAGTGATCATGGTACTGAGTTTGACTCTCTTCTCATGCAAGAATTCTGTGAGAGAGAAGGTATCAAACATAGCTTCTCAGCTCCTAGAACTCCTCAACAAAATGGGGTAGTTGAAAGGAAGAATAGAACACTTATTGAAGCTGCTAGTACATTGTTGGCAGATGCTAACATGCCTCTCTCCTATTGGGCAGAAGCTGTTAGTACAGCCAATTATGTCTTGAATAGAAGTTTGATACACAAACTTAAGTATAAAACTCCTTATGAGTTGCTTAAGGGAAAGAAACCTAAAATTAATTATTTTAGAGTTTTTGGCTGTATTGTTTATATTCATAATAATAATAAAGAATATATTAGAAAATTTGAAGCAAAAGCTTCAATGGGAATCATGCTTGGATATTCCCAAGTAAGCAAAGCTTATAGGGTTTATAACAAATCAACCTGTAAAATTGAAGAATCTGTGCATGTGTCTTTTGATGAGTCTCAGATGTTTTACAAGGAGAAGGAAAATTCTCCTTCCTCAAGTTCATTGCAGGTACATGATGCCCCTCAAGAAATTCTTCAACTATCAACTCTTCAGATCACTGAATCAGATAGTGATGAAGACATTGCTGAAGCTGTTGAAGCTGTTGTTGTACCACCAACAGTAGATCAAATTCCTCCTGAGGAATTAATCCCAACTGTTGCTGAAGATCATATCCCACCTGCTGATATTGTCACACTTAGAGATCACCCAACATCTCAAGTGATTGGAGACATATCAGCTGGTGTGCAAACAAGACATCAATTAAGACAGGATGTGATGCATGCTTGTTTCCTCTCACAGGTTGAGCCCCTCACCTTTAAAGATGCAGAGCTAGATTCCCACTGGATCATTGCAATGCAAGAGGAACTCAATCAGTTTGAGAGATGTAAAGTTTGGACTTTGGTTCCAAGACCTAAATGCCAACTGATCATAGGCACCAAGTGGGTGTATAGAAACAAGTTGGATGCAAATGGAATTATAGTAAGGAATAAAGCTAGGCTTGTAGCTCAGGGCTACAGACAGGAGGAAGGTATAGACTATGACCAAACCTTTGCTCATGTTGCAAGGCTAGAAGCAATAAGGATCTTCTTGGCCTATGCAGCCTTCATGAAGTTTAAGGTGTTCCAAATGGATGTCAAAAGTGCATTCCTAAATGGTGAGCTTAAGGAAGAGGTGTTTGTTGAACAACCACCAGGGTTTGTTTCTTCAACTCATCCCTCTCATGTGTTTAAGTTGTAGAAAGCTCTTTATGGACTAAAGCAAGCTCCTAGGGCCTGGTATGAGACCTTAGCTAGTTTCCTGTTAGAGCACAACTTTACTAGGGGAGTAGTTGATAGAACCCTTTTCGTCAAGCATCACAAGGACACAATCCTGTTAGTTCAGGTGTATGTAGATGATATTATTTTTGGCTCCACTGATCCCAAACTGTGCAAAAAGTTTTCCAACTTGATGCATTCCAAGTTTGAGATGAGTAGTATGGGTGTGTTGTCTTACTTTCTTGGTCTCCAAGTTAAGCAAGATGCTGATGGTATCTTCATCTCCCAATCCAAATATGCCAAGGAATTGGTAAAGAAATTTGGGATGGCTGATGCTTCAGCAATGCCTACACCCATGGCTACTAATGTAGTTATTGATTCTGATGATCACGGCAAGCCAGTTGATCAAAAGAATTATAGGGCCATTGTTGGTTCCCTATTGTATCTAACTGCAAGTAGGCCAGATATAATGTTTGCTACATGCCTTTGTGCTAGATTCCAGGTCAACCCCAAGGAATCTCATCTGATTCTTCTAAAGAGAATCCTGAGATACCTGAAGGGATGCCCAAATCTAGGACTTTGGTACCCAGCTGAGTCAGAATTTGAATTAATTGGATATTCTGATTCTGATTATGCTGGTTGTAGAGTTGATAGGAAGAGCACCTCAGGAACTTGCCAGTTCCTGGGAGAGAGATTGGTCTCTTGGTTCTGTAAGAAGCAGGCTTCTGTCTCAACTTCAACTGCAGAGGCTGAATATATAGCAGCTGCCAGTTGTTGTTCACAGATCCTGTAGATTCAAAACCAGCTTGTGGATTATGGTTACTCACACCAGAACACCAAAATCATGTGTGATAGTACCAGTGCTATCTCAATTGCACGAAATTCAGTGCACCACTCTAGAACGAAGCACATTGAGATTCGGCACCATTTCCTGAGAGATTGTGTGGAAAAGAACAAGATTTGTCTTGAGTTCATATCCACTGAGTTTCAGAGAGGTGATATATTCACCAAGCCCTTAGATGAACAGAAGCATTTGTTCTTTTTAGTTCAACTAGGCATGATCAATGGACGAGACTAAGTGTGACTATATCTGCCTTTATTGAAACTTGTTTGAAGATAGTCGAACGACGTTCGAAGATAGTCGATCGGGTCAAACCCATCGTCGACCTATGGTTGATGAAAGTTTGTCTGATTGAAGATAGTCGACCGGCGTTCGACCATCGTCGAACAAGTCGAGCTCATTGTCGATCTCTGGATGACGATAGTCTGTTGTTTGAGAAGCCAGAAATAGTCGAACGATTGTCCGACTACTCTGCTTCTGAGCCGATCGTCGAACGGCCGTTCGACCATCGGGTCTTGTATCTTTTTAATAGATCGGCTTTCTCCGGTCTAATATAAAGCCGATAGTCGACCTAGGTTAAAAGATCTTTTGTTTTATCGTCGACGGAGCGTGTCTTTTCGCATTCTGCCTTCCCGCTTGCGATTTTCTGCCGCTTCGTCCCCTTCGTCTTCTCCGTCCTCCTCGCGCTTTCTCCAGCAATCAATGGCGATTTCTCCCGCAGTTCTAGCAGTTGTAAAGTTTGATGCAGGCTTTAGTGTCGATTTCGACGCGTTTAGCAGCTGCGAAGCTGGGATCGTAGAAGTTCTTCAACTTTGCCGGGATCAAGGACTCGAGAGGTTAATGTCTTCAAGAATTAAGATAAACATCCCAGAGATCAAGGAATGGGCCTTCACGTCGTCCTCCACCGACGACTCGATGACTGGAACCATCGGCGGAGAAGAGGTAATCCTAACTCCGGCTGTTTTGACTGAAATTTTTGGTTTAATAAATGGTGAAGAGGATTATGAGCAAGATGCTCAAGAATTCGGAAGAATGCTAGTTGAGCTGGGACATGCAGAGGGCATTCCCACCAAGCTGCTCAAAGTAAATTTCCCTTTCAAAATCAAGTTTCTTGCTGAGTTGGTAGGAAAAGTGCTCCTCAGTAAGCACTCTGCCCATGACAATATCACAAGGCAACAATTCGCACTGATGTGTGCGATTGTAAATCGGAAAAGGATAGATTGGGCAGCAGTTGTGTTTGATTTAATAAGGAAAAAGACTGGTAAGAAGGAAGTCACCCTAGGAAGGGTTATTGGCATTTTCCTGAAGGAAAAATACCCCCAGCTGCTGAGTTCAACCACAACAACAATTAACGCAAGCAAGAAGATGGATCCTAATCTGTTCTCTAAATGGAAGAGAACATTTGTGAAACCCGCTCTCACAGGGGTTGCTCCAGCAACATCTGAGGACACCAGGACTGAATCAGTCACTCCTCACCCTGTCGAAGTTGGCTCAGCTCTTCCCTCCTCCTCTTCTGCTTTGCTGTCTGCTTCAGTTGAAGTTCCATCAACTTCAGCTGAAGTACGACCTTCTCCCTCTTCTGCTCCAGAAACAACCACGGTTGTTCCTCTTTCCCCTCCAGCATCTCCTCTACCTGCTCATCTGGCTAGGATATCTGCTCCTAGCTTTGATTTGTTAGGATCTGAGAGGATTCCTACTCCTCCTCTGTCTCCCATTCATTCCCCAGTTAATTCTCCAATTAACTCTCCAGCTCCATCTCCAGTTCAATCCCCTGTCCACACCATTCTTCATCCCAGCACTACACCCATATCTGCTGCAGCTCCATCCACTACACATCCATCATCTTTTGAGATCACTCCAGAACTCATCTCCCGCATTGTGGAGTTGATTACCCCCTCAATCAAGACAATGATTAAAGAGGCAATCGCTCCCCTTGCATCCTCCATTGATATCTTAACTGCCTCCATCAAATCTCTCTCAAAATCTGCTGAGCCGGTTTCAGTCTCCACTGAAATCAGGCAGGGGGAGATGTTCTGTGAAGATGCCTCAAAACCTCCTGCCTCCCTTCCAGCTATAACAGATACTGTAATGACAGCCCTGGAAGAGTCTGCTCCAGCTGAGAAAGAAGTAGTTCCAGTGTTATCTGATAAGGAAATAGCTGATGGAATCATGCTATCTGAAATTGCAGTAAAAGTCTGCCTAGAAGATCTCACCACTCCCGTGGTTGCTCGATTCCTAGAAGGTATTATTACCTCATATCTAGATGAATCATGGGAGATGGTCAAGTATGAAGGTAATTCATTTATTCGCTTTGTTGACGAGTCAATTAATTTGTTAGTTTGTGAATTCCTGGAAGGAATGATTTCTGTTTATTTAGCAGATCTGTATTCATAAATTCTACAGATTATATTAGAGGAGATTTAGCTGCTCAGATCATAGCAGTTGTCTCTGAAGCTGATCCAATTGTTCCTGATATCCAAGTAGATCCTGAATTGGATTCTTTTTTAGATGATAGAGAAGATGAGTCTGAGAAGCAAGATGAAGTCAAAGATGACACTACTATTCTGAGTGTGGAAGAAGAAAAAGCACGAGCTGCTTGGACTCTAAGAGTACAGTCTTTGCTAAAAGAGAAAGAAAAAGAGCTGCAAATTGAAAAGTCAACTATCTGGGATGATTCACCAGGGTTGGACTTAGATTCCCTTCTGGCTCTGGATGCCATTGAAGAGGAAAGAGAGAAATCAGATCTGAAGTTAAAAGAAAAAGCTGTTTCTGAAGCCTATGATCCTTATGAAAATCCTCCCTCATCTCATTCTGATGATGAAGAGGATTCTGATGTATCTGAGAAATCAAGGAAAAAGAAAGTTGTTCAAAAGAAGAGAAAAGCTGCTCCTCCTCCTCCCAGTAAAGATAATGATATTCCTTATTATATTCTGAAGGGCATTGACCCTAAGTCAAAGGAATTTCAGCATTGGATGTGGTTCTCTAAGAACCAGCAGAAAGAGAGGAAAAGATCTAAAAGATATGATAGTCCTGGTTCAAGATGGACTCCCAGAGGTCCTCCTCCTCCTCCTCCAAGTGCAGGAGCTTCTGGTAATCCTTCTGCCAACCCTTCAGCCTCTTCAGGAAAATCTGCTCCATCAGCAAGATCTGCTTCGTCTCAGCATCAATCAAGGAAAAGCTCTCATAGCACTCATGGAAAGTCTCATTCTGGCAGTCAATTGCATGAAGCTGTAGTGAAAGAACAAGTTAAGGAGGTTGTGTATCTAAAGCCAACTTTTTCACCTCCTCCTTCTCCTAAGAGAAAGGTTTCAACTGCTGTACCAGTTCAGTCTGAGAAAGCTGTTTTAAAAGGTAAGTAGTTTACTTTGTTTTAGAAATTCTAGCAAGATCCTTTTGCTAAGTCTGCTCCAATATCTTATCTAGATAAAGAATTCGATGCTGCTCCTCCTGAGCCTGTTTATGAAAGTCCAGAGCTTGATCCTAATTTTAGGATGGCTCATTTTCACGAACTAGTTGGAGCAGCTCAAATAAGAAAAGCTAAAGCAGAAGGTAAAGATACGACTGGTCTAACTACCATGTCTGCTTTCAGAAAGAAAGAGTTTGAAAAGTTCCAGGTTAATCCTGATGTTTTTGACCCTTTAAAATACATGGAAAAGCATCCTGAAGCAGTAGTCCCAAGAGCTGCAGAATTAAAGATCATTGGTGTGCAGGATTTGAAGCTATCAAAGAAAGAATCTGATGACCCTCTAAGGAAAATCTCTTTTGTTCCTAGTTCCTCTTCCCCCTTGCCAGACTCTGTAGATTCTTAATAGTTTGATTGACTGCTGTGTTATATTTGTTTATTATCTATCTGGTTGATATTCTGCTAGTTATTTGCTATCTATTTCCTGTATTGTTTTTAGTGTTCTATAGCTAGCTGTATGTTTTAGATTTTGAAGGACTTAACTCAAATAGGGGGAGATTGTTGGTACCCTAGTTTGATTTGAGTTTAGTCCTCTCCTTTGTGCTCCTTGACCCAAGAATTATCTATGGTCAATGGTTAGTAGTCTAGCTGTAGAGTCCTCACTTTTCCAGATTGAGAATTTGGTCAAGTAGTTTTTCGTTCGACTATAGTCGAACGCCGCTCGACTATCGTCTATCGGCTGATCGACGATCGTCTATCAGTTGGTCGACGCTCTGTCTGCGTTGATAGTTCGACTATCTGTTGATAGGTCGACTATCTGCTTGGCGTGGTAGTTCGACTATCTGTCCTGATAGATCGACTATCTGATAGTTCGACTATCTGTTGATAGGTCGACTATCTGTTCCGCTTTGATAGGTCGACTATCTGTTGATAGGTCGACTATCTGTCGTCTTTGATAGTTCGACTATCTGTCCTGATAGTTCAACTATCTGATAGTTCGACTATCTGTTGATAGATCGACTATCTGGTCTCTTTTGATAGGTCGAATATCTGTTGATAGGTCGACTATCTGTTTTCTGAGATAGGTCGACTATCTGCTTGATAGGTCGACTATCTGTTTGCGCTTGATAGTTCGACTATCTGTCCTGATAGATCGACTATCTGATAGTTCGACTATCTATTCTGATAGGTCCACTATCTGCCGAGGTAGTTCGACTATCTTCTTCGATAGGTCGACTATCTGGATCGTTCGACTATCTGCCCGATAGTTCGACGATCTTCGTGCGTCGGTCGACGATCTCCGAAGGTCGTTCGACGCTTTCTGCCTGCCTTTATATTTTGTATTTATTTATTATATTTAATTAATTAATACATTTTCTGGCAAGTTGTTTCAGTTGATTTATGATAATATTTCCAGGCAATATCTGCTCTATTCTTTTTGCCTGAGTAAAATCTTTTTAGATAAAGTTGTTTGTCTTATTAGCTGTCTTTGTATTTTACTTTATCTGCTGACAGCCCTTTATAGCCGTTAGACTGAAAAGTCTTCTCTTTGCTATAAAGAGTATTTCTTTGATGTGACTTTATTTAGTCCTTCTGTTATTTGATTTGATCCTGCAGCTTCTTAGAAAGAGGTTCATTCCTTTTATAGTATATCCTGCTGCAGAGTTTGTTTTGCTGTATGTTATTTGCAGCCCAGGTCTCAAGTCTCAGAAGAAGACAAGTAATTCAAACTGAAGAGAGCTGTTGCTTGTATCTGCTATATAAAGGACCCTTTGAAGAAGGATTGAAGCTAGTTGAAAGCTAACTAGTTAACCAGATATTTTAAAGCATTCAAGCCTTCATCAAGATCAAGCTTTCTGCTCTCAGCAATTTCCATCTAACTGAGAAGTGTTAAGATCTTCTACTCCTCTTCAACCTGAGTTCTCCTGCTTTCAGGAAGTTCAAACTCAGAGTTCTTTTGAAGAAGAAGAAGATAGCTGCTTGAAGATCTTTTATTTTATTATTTTTTATCTTCTTGTAGTTTTTCCTTCAGAACTTTCTGAAGAGTTTTTCTGCACTGAAGCAAGACTTCACCTGGACATCTTTGAGCCAGGGGGAGCCTTGATTCTTTAGAGCTTTCTAGCTCAGTGCAAGTTTTTGTGCTTCTCTAATCTATTGTAAAATAGAGAAGACATCTTAACCTTCTTCCCCCTCCTGTACAGGGTTATTACTCCCTTCAAAAGTATCCCTTGGTGGCAGGGCACCTGATCAAAAACCTGTGCTTGGTTTTTAGACACCTGATCAAAAGTCTAAAGGGTTTCTGGATCTACCTGAAGCAGATCTTGTTGGTGGCAGGGCACCTGATCAAAAACCTGAGTGGATTCCTACCGTGTGGGTAGAAGAGTGGACGTACCCAAGTTGTTTGGGGAACCACTATAAATTTCCTTGTGTCGTCTGGATTCACTTGTTTAATTCCTGCATTGTGGCTGTGATTAGATATAACTAGGATTGCTAGTTGCAGATTAGGTTTTCCAAGCCTTAAATGTAATTACAGTTAGCTTGAGTTTGTGCACATCACTTGTGTTAGGCTATAGGGTTAAATCTATATCTATAATCTTTTCATTCCGCACTTCACTCCAAGGGAGTTGGGTAGACCATTAAGTTTTGTCTTGTGCAAAATTTGATAACTCTATTCACCCCCCCCCCCCCTCTAGAGTAGTATCTATCCCTTCACTTTCATAAGTCACTTCTGCGGTGCAGCCTGTTGCCCGCAGGAAACTACAGTCTCTCTCTCTCCTTAAGTTGTAACGGGAGCGGCCTGTCGCCCCGATTCACCAAAGCATACTGTAATTACCAAAAGCTAGTGGAATTTGACCGGCACAGACCCGATCACGTGGTTTTTTACCCATTTAAGGGGTTTTTTCACGTCATCAAGACTTGTGTCTACTATTCATCTTCATTGACTGTGTGCGCGCTCGACCGCTCCGTGAGCTAAGACTGTTCAAGTTAATCCGGTCCGACCGGAGCATCGAGTTAGTCCGCAACAAGCTTTAAGAGGTCTATTAATATTCCTTTTTTCTCTTTCCCCCTCTCTCTTAAATCTTCCTTTCTCTCTCTCCATCTAAAAGATGAGATTTAATATATATGCTCTTTGATCAAACGATTGAGGGGAAGTGTTTGGTGTGCTTGAAGATATGTATATTGATATATATGGTAGATATATATATATTTATTGTTGCGGACTAACTCGATGTCCCGGTCGGACCGGAAAATCTTGGACCGTCTCAGCTCACGGAGCGGTCGAGCACGCACACAGTCAATGAAAATGAAACAGTGAACACAAGTCTTGATGACGTGGAAAACACCCTTAAATGGGTAAAAAACCACGTGATCGGGTCTGTGCCGGTCAAATTCCACTAGCTTCCGGGGGTTAAAACTTGCTTGGTGAATTGGGGCGACAGACCGCTCCCGTTATAACTTGAGGGGAGAGATAAAGACTGAAGCTTCCAGCGGGCAACAGGCTGCTCCGCGGAAGTAACTTAGGCAGGGAAACGTGCGTGATGCTTCTGGCATGCGCGCTCGGGGCGGCGCGTGCTTGCTGGCTTCGGATCGCTTCTTCCTTTGGCTTCCTCGCGGTCTTGGACGTCCTTTGGCTGACGGTGCGCTGTTGGGGTGCTTATAGCCGCTGCCAACAGCTAGTTGTCACAGGTGGACGTTGGTGGCTGATGCTGGCTGTTGGAGGTTCACGGCGAGCGGTGGCCGACTCGGTGGAGGAGGCAGGAGAGCTCTCACCTGAAGAAGAAGAGGAAGAAGCGGAAAAGAGAAAAGGCGAGAAATAAGAGTCCCCAGGGGGTCTTTTTATAGCCTCCAGGGGTGGATCATGGCGGGCCCCACCACTAAAGTGGTGGGGCAGTGGGTGGTTACCCCTTTGATCGGATGGCCGGGAGGGCCTCCCCCTTGATCGGACGGCTGGGAGTCTTCTCATGACGGCGGGCCGCCATGACGGCGGCGGAGGCCGGGCGGCCGGCGACGGGGGCCGGCCGCGCGCCTCCTGGCGGCGACCTGCTGCCGGCCGGGCGCGGCCATGGCCGGGGTAGCCATGGCCGCCCCGGCCATGTCCGCGGCGGTCATGGCCGGGGCGGCCATGGCCGCGGCCGGCCACGGCCGTGGCGGCCGAGGCCGGGGCGGCCGAGGGAGTGTCGGCCACCGGCGGTGGCTCGGCCTCTTACCGATGGTGGTTCTCCCGGCGACGGTTCTTCCTACGAGGGGAGGGAGTGGGGCCCGCCCCCATCATCTCCATAAGAGATCATGGGGGGGCCCCACCCATGACTTTCCTTGAGTGGAGATCATGGGGGGCTCCTTGCTTCCTATAAATAAAGGGGGAACCAATCAAATGCCCCCAAATCTCTACTGGCCGGGAACGAATCGAGCGTGAGGAGAGATTTTTGTAATTCCTTATTTTCATGGTGGGTGCTGGCGAGAAATCCGATGCGGCGGCGATGGATCGTGGTTCTAAGGTATTACGTCGTGTAGAGGCTTGGCGAACGGGCGCCAGATACATGCGGACGGAGGCCGGCGCGGTACACGAGCGTCAAAACGGAGTGTGCGAGGAAGGGTTGCGCGGGCGGGCACTGGCTGCGCGTGCTGGTGGCGCGCGGGCTGACCGCGCGCTTGGGCCGCGCGGGTAGGCCGCGCGCGCGCAGGCCGGGGGCGCGCGCAGGCCGGGCGCACGCGCATAGGCCGGGCGCACCGGCCACGCCCGCGCAGGCCGGGCGCAAGGGACGCGGGGGCGGGCAGGCCGCGCGCGCGGGCAGCGCGCGCGGGCCGGGCGCGCTCAGGCCGCACGCACACGTGTTGGCCGCCTGCGCAAGTTTTGCATGCAGCTTGCACGCGCGGGTCTTGCGCACAGGCTGCGTGGGCGGGCTTTGTGTGTATTCCGCGTGCGTCGGCCATATACGCGTAGCCCATGCGTGCACGCGCTCAAGCGAGGGTTGTGCGATTTGTACTGTGCAGTCTTATAACTGCGAGCTGATTTTTTATTCTTCATCATGTGCAAGTAAGGAAGCGCTCCTCCTGTCCAATGCGTTTGCGCTCTTCCTTGACTGAAGATGGTGTGGATATTTGGAGGGCGAAGTACGGGCTTCCTGCTAACTTAGAAGTGAGGATCCCGCGGCCCGAGGAGCGGGTTCATAATCCTCCCCATGGCTGGCTGACAATTTGTGATGTATCCCTTAGATCTGGCTTCCGGTTTTCGCCCTTCGATGAGGTGATAGAGATTTTGAAGTTATGTGGGGTGCCTGTCTCCCAGTTTGCTCCGACTGGGGTTGCCCGAATCATGGGCTTGGTTGCTTTCTTCCGTGAGCCTGGGAGCTCGATCTCTTTGGACAAGTTTCGGGATTGGTGCGACGTGCGCTTTGATGGTGGTGAGAGGATTGAGGTGCGCAGCAACAAGGCTTGGCTTGAGTTTGAGGCCCGTAAAGATCGTCGCCACGGTAATACTCTGTTTGGATATGTGAAGAACTCCCGGGGTCTTCCTGAGGTGTGGAATGCGCTTCTCGACCGTTGCCGCCGTGTGAAAGGGAGGGAGCGGGACTTTTCCCCTGTGCTGGGATTATCTGAGTCTCGTGAGCTGGCCAATCGCCTCTTCAACATATATATTTACGTGGAAGAAAAGCGACTGCTGGGATGTGGTATCTCGATGGGCACAACTAAGGTGGCGACGACTTCTCAGGGAGGGGGCTGAAAGAGGAAAGCGATGATGGCTCCTTCTGATAACCTTGATGTTGTGGTGGTAGCTTCTGACGATTCAGCTCCAAAGGTGCAATTACCTGCTTCACCGGTTCCTCAGGTGCCTGCCAGTACAACAGCTCCACGGATATCTTCTTCCTTGAGGGCGATGAGCGATGCGGTAAGGAGGTGACTATCTTTTTTTCTTTCCTTTTCTGTTTGAAAGTGGTTGATTGTGTGTCTTTCTTTTGTAGATAGAGACTCAGGCGCAGATCGCAGTGACCTGAAATGATCATTACGTGAGCCTGAAGGACGGGTATCTCGCTTTACAAGGGAAGCTTCGGTTGTCGATGAGCTCGCTTACCTCCTTGAAGGAGGAACATGACCGGGATATTGTGCGGCTTCGTCGAATTTGCTCAGAGCTGAAGTCCGAGCTAGAGGATACGCGTGCAGCCTTGGACGTGGAGAAGGCTTTGGTGGAGAGGACCACTCAGATGCTGAAGCATGCAAAGGAGGAGACATCTGGCTTGGGGACCCAGCTGCAGGCGGCGCGAGAGGAGGTTTCAGGCCTTGAGACTTAGCTTCGGGTGGCGAAGGCGCAGGTGGAGATGCTGTCCTCTAACGACCATGCATCAGAGCTGAAGGAAGCAGGGCTTGCGGAGTACTTGGAATCACTGGACTATCTTCGAGATCGCAACTTGATTGCGGAAGAGGTTCATGATGATATTTGGTCCAAGGAGGTGGAGCCCCAGATGGATGACATACGCGAGCTAGCGCTCCGTCACGGCGTCTCGAAGGCCTTTCGCTTTGTTGGCAAGTGCCTTGGGTGTGATACCACCAGTTTTAGTTTGCGGACATTTCCGGGGACGAGCCATCTGACTCAGACGCCGATGGAGAGTAGCTGTAGCGCTTATCTGTTGTTGTATGTTTTGTCTTATATTTGTTGCTTTTTGCTTTCGTTGTAGCTTTTGAGATTGTCGCCCTTAGGGCTGAGATTTGTTGTCTTCTATAATAACTTCATTTTTATGTCATTGCCATATGCTTTGCACAGATATGTTTTGCCATAAGGTGATAGTGTGGGAGGGCGTTTGTAGTGTCCTCCCAAAATCTTTGAGAGCTTGTTTGAACTGTCTTCGATTTTACGGCATAGTTGCAAAAATAGAGAGGGAGCGGACCCTTGCGAGGGTGTACGAGTCAGGCTCGTGACTTAGTTTCGTGGAGCTGGTCCACGGCTTTGTGCGTAAGGCTGGCTCGCGGCTTGGTTGCATGGAGCTAGCCCATTGCTTTGTGTACCAGGCTGGCTCGCAGCTTGGTTGCGTGGAGCTGGTCCACGGCTTTGTGCGCGACGCTGGCTCGGGGCTTGGTTGCGTGGAGCTGGTCCACGGCTTTGTGTGCGAGGCTGGATCGCGGCTTGGTTGCGTGGAGGTGGTCCACGGCTTTGTGCGCGAGGCTGGCTCGCGGCTTGGTTTCGTAGAGCTGGTCCACGACTTTGTGCGCGAGGCTATCTCGCGGCTTGGTTGCGTGGAACTGGTCCACGGCTTTGTGCGCGAGGCTGGCTCGCGGCTTGGTTGCGTGGAGCTGGTCCACGGCTTTGAGCGCGAGGCTGGCTCGCTGCTTAGTTGCGTGGAGCTGGTCCACGACTTTGTGTGTGAGGCTGGCTCGCGGCTTGGTTGCGTGGAACTGATCCATGGCTTTGTGCGCGAGGCTGGCTCGTGGCTTGGTTGCGTGGAGCTGGTCCACGGCTTTGTGCGCGAGGCTGGCTCGCAGCTTGGTTGCGTGGAGCTGGTCCACGGCTTTGTGCGCGAGGCTGGCTCGCGGCTTGGTTGCGTGGAACTGGTCCACGGCTTTGTGCGTGAAGCTGGCTCGTGGCTTGGTTGCGTGGAACTGGTCCACGGCTTTGTGCACGAGGCTGGCTCGCGGCTTGGTTATGTGGAGCTGGTCCACGGCTTTGTGAGCGAGGCTGGCTCGTGGCTTGGTTGCGTGGAGCTGGTCCACGGCTTTGTGCGCGAGGCTGGCTCGCGGCTTGGTTGCGTGGAGCTGGTCCACGGCTTTGTGCGCGAGGCTGGCTCGCGGCTTGGTTGCGTGGACCTGGTCCACGGCTTTGTGCGCGAGGCTGGCTCACGGCTTGGTTTCGTGGAGCTGGTCCCCAACTTTGTGCGCGAGGCTGGCTCGCAGCTTGGTTGTGTGGAGCTGGTCCACGGCTTTGTGCGCGAGGCTGGCTCGCGTCTTGGTTGCGTGGAACTGATCCACAGCTTTGTGCGCGAGGCTGGCTCGCGGCTTGGTTGCGTGGAGCTGGTCCACTGCTTTGTGCGCGAGGCTGGCTTGCGGCTTGGTTGCATGGAGCTGGTCCACTGCTTTGTGCGCGAGGCTGGCTCGCGGCTTGGCTGTGTGGAACTGGTCCACGGCTTTCTGCGTGAGGGTGGCTCGCGGCTTGGTTGCGTGGAGCTGGTCCACGGCTTTATGCGTGAGGCTAGCTCGCGGCTTAGTTGCGTGGAGCTAGTCCACGGCTTTGTGCGCGAGGCAGGCTCGCAGATTCTTCGTGAGGGGGCAGGCCCCCATAGTGTAGACCATATATTTAATCTGATTGCATAATTTAGCGTGAGGAGGCCATTTCTTGATTCTCATACTGCCAAGGTAAACGATAAAAAGATAGTCTTCACAAGCATGGGCTTTTGGTTTTTACAATACTTAATAAACAAAATGAACAAACAAATGAAACAACTTTAAGACGGAGCTGGCGAGAGCGGGATTGGAAGACATCTAGAAGCGATTGTTGGAGTATTGCTGTGTAGTCGGAATCAGCTTGGATGACGGCGAACTGTACGTCGTAGGATGTCTGTCGGTGTGCGACTTTTAGAGTGACTGGGAGAGTGATGGTGCCGATGACTGGTACCGGGTTGTTTCCCGAGACTCGCGCGCTTGCAGACATTAGCTTGAGGTGGCCGGTGGTTAGTTTGAGCTGAAGCAGTGTTGATAAAAACAGCACATTAACGGTGATTTCTGCGTCCACTAAAACTTGGTTCAATTCGGTAGATGGCTCGCCGATTCTGATTGTTGTAGGTGTCATACTCTGACCGGGAGGTGATGTTTGTCTTGATAGGAATTGATCAACTGCTCCTAAGCTGGCCAGTCGTTGGATTTCCTCCTTTAGCCCATTGTATTCGTTGGTGTTGTGTCCGTGGCCCCGGTGATACTCGCAGTATCTTGTTTGGTCAGCCTTGGGGTTTGGTTGTGATGCCCTTGGTCGTTGGGAAACTGGATTATTTTGAATTACATTAGTGCGGGTGGTATTCAGGGGGCGTATTTCTTAAATGGATGTTGCCCCCAACTCCTTGGAGGGCCACGTTGGCGACTAGCGAGACAATGCCTGCTGCGCGGTCGTTCTTCTTGTTTTGGTTCCTCCTCTTTCTTCCTTTTGTCTTCCGCTTGGTCCTGGATTTTTCGATGAGGGTTTTATGAATTTTCTGATGAAGAGGGTAGCGAGTTCGAGATAGCTGTCAAACTTTTCTCCTTGTAGGGAGTAAGACCAGGCTCGAGCTCTGCCTTTTAGTGTTATCAGAAACGCTTGGATCATAAGTTGATCTGAAGCATTGCGGATGTGCATGATAGTTTCGAAAAACTTTAGGTGTGCCAGTGGGTCGCCTGTCCCGCTGAAACTACAGGATTCAGAGCCATCCTCTGAGCCTAGTGCCGCTTGGGAGTCTAATGAGTTGTGGCAGGACTGATACTCGTTGAGTCTTTGCTCAATGTCGAGGCGTCAGGGTCTGTCACGCTCCCAACCTTATATTTATAATACGAACAGGCAAGATGATGATCGTACATCTCTTGGAGTGATACGGCGGGTGCGGGGGAGCTGCTTGTGCTTGAGAATTCCTTCTCTATGTGATATTCTCTGTGCAAACAATGTGTCGTTGGAGGAAGAGGCTCTCCTGGTGGCGTCAAATCAGCTTGCTCGAAGGGCTGAGGATTCCTTGGCCGGAGGGATTTTGAATTACTTCTCGCTGTATGCCTTGCGTTAGCGTATGCAATACTTAGGGGGAAGTATTCTTGGGGCTTCTTGCGTTGGGACGTGAATTGACGGAGGTTGCGGCTCGACTGGTGCTCCCATATCTCGGAGCACGGCGAGCAATTTGACTTGTTGTTCTTCCATCTGGCGGATGCGTCCTTCCAGGGTGGCATCGAGAGTTAATGCGGCTTCAGCAGTCAGTGGCACGTCCACCAGAGAATGTGAACGTGCGGGCTCAAGGTTTCCGCCAAGGGCGAAGATTTCGGCGGTACGGGTGTTTCTCTTCACCATTAAGGTTGAACTTGGAAGGGGAGATGCTTATGATCTTGCACTTTGAATGATGTGGGGACTCGTGTTCCAAAAGACGGCGCCAAACTGTTGCGGACTAACTCGATGCCCCGGTCGGACCGGATAATCTTGGACCGTCTCAACTCACGAAGCGGTCGAGCGTGCACACAGTCAATGAAAATGAAACAGTGAACACAAGTCTTGATGACGTGGAAAAACCCCTTAAATGGGTAAAAAAACCACGTGACCAGGTCTGTGCCGGTCAAATTCCACTAGCTTCCGGGGGTTACAACTTGCTTGGTGAATTGGGGCGACAGGCCGCTCCCGTTACAACTTGAGGGGAGAGATAAAGACTGAAGCTTCCAGCGGGCAACAGGCTGCTCCGCGGAAGTGACTTAGGCGGGGAAACGTGCGTGATGCTTCTAGCGTGCGCGCTCGGGGCGGCGCGCGCTTGCTGGCTTCGGATCGCTTCTTCCTTTTGCTTCCTCGCGGTCCTGGACGTCCTTTAGCTGACGGTGCGCTGGTGGGGTGCTTATAGCCGCTGGCAGCAGCTAGTTGTCACAGGTGGCCGTTGGTGGCAGATGCTGGCTGTTGGAGGTTCACGGCGAGCGGTGGCCGACTCGGTGGAGGAGGCAGGAGAGCTCTAACTTGAAGAAGAAGAGGAAGAAGCGGAGAAGAGAAAAGGTGAGAAATAAGAGTCCCCTAGGGGTCTTTTTATAGCCTCCAGGGACGGATCATGGCGGGCCCCGCCACTAAAGTGGTGGGGTAGTGGGTGGTTACCACTTCGATCGGACGGCCGGGAGGGCCTCCCCCTTGATCGGACGGCCGGGAGGCTTCTCATGACGGCGGGCCGCCATGACGGCGGCGGCGGCCGGGCGGTCGGCGACGGGGGCCAGTCGCGCGCCTCCTGGCGGCGACCTGCCGCCGGCCGGGCGCGGCGAGGGAGGCCGACCACGGCCGGAGCGGCCAAGGCCGGGGCGTCCATGGCCGGGGCGACCATGGCCGGGGCGGCCATGGCCGCGACTGGCCACGGCAGGGGCGACCATGGCCGGGGCGGCCACGGCCGGGGCTGGCCACGGCCGGGGCGGCCACGGCCGGGGCGGCCACGGCCGGGGCGGCCACGGCCGGGGCGGCCACGGCCGGGGCGGCCACGGCCGGGCTGCCATGGTCGCGGCCGGGGCGGCCATGGTCGCGGCCGGGGCGACCGAGGGAGTGCCGGCCGCTGGCGGTGGCTCGGCCTCTTGCCGGCGGTGGCTCGGCCTCTTGCCGGCGGCGGTTCTCCCCCGGCGGTTCTTCCTACAAGGGGAGGGAGTGGGGCCCGCCCCCATCATCTCCATGAGAGATCATGGGGGGGGTGGTGGTGGGGCCCACCCATGACTTTCCTTGAGTGGAGATAATTGGGGGCTCCTTGCTTCCTATAAATAAAGGGGAACCTATCATTTATAATATAATAGATTCAAGTAACATATCACATATGTTATACATGGTTGATCGCCTCCGAATTTGTCTCATTACAATGTCTGTCGCCCGTTCGAAGATGCTAGTTATTATCCGTGCTCGATGTATATATATATGTATATATATATGTTTGTATATACATACGTAATACCTATGTACATATATATATATATGTATATATATATATATATATACATACGTATATATATACATACGTATATACATATACATATATATATATATACATACGTATATACATATATATATATGTATATATCTATATATATATATGTATATGTATATACGTATGTATATATATATACGTATGTATATATATACATATGTATATATATACATATATATATATATGTATATACATATACATATATATATATATATATAAATATATACGTATGTATGTATATATATATATATATATATGTATATACATATATATATATACATACGTATAAATATCTATATATATGTATATATATATATGTATACATATATATGTATATACGTATGTATGTATATATATATACATATATATATATACATATATATATACAGATATATATATAATATATATATATATATATAGAGTAATTATACAGACAGAAACAGTTCTCTGAATCTTATATAAAAAACTAGCAAATTGACCCCCAAATGTTTATTTTTTCAAAAAGTGATCAACATAAAAGTTGTAGATCTCATCGAAATCTACAAATTTCATGTTGATCACTTTTTGAGAAAAGACCGTATAGACCCCGATTTGAGCCCCGAAAAAAGTCAACATGAACATATGTATATATATAGTTCGGTTTGACTTTTTTCGGGGCTCAAATCGGTGGTCTAAAAGGTATTTTAGTTTTAAAAGTGATCAACATAAAAGTTGTAGATTTCGATGAGATCTACAACTTTTATGTTGATCACTTTTTGAAAAAACAAACATTTGGGGGTCAATTTGCTAGTTTTCTATATAAGGTTCAGAGAACTGGTTCTCTCTGTATAATTACTCTATATATATGTGTCACGCTCGTGAACTAGGGCGTGACCCCTTCGACGATCGTCGATCTTAGCGGGACGATCGTCGAAGCGCAGAATTTGCGTCATGGCCCTGTCACACCCGTGACTCAGGTGTCACGCCCGTGACCAAGGGCGTGACCCCCTTCGGCGATCGTCGATCTCAGCGAGACGATCGCCGAGCGCGGAATTTGCCTGATGACCCTGTCATGCCCGTGACCCATGTGTCACGCCTGTGACCTAGGGCGTGACCGCCCTTCAATGACCGTCGATCTCAGTTCGACGATCGTCGAACTCAGAATTGGCCACCCGGGCCTGTCACGCCCGTGACCTATGTGTCACGCCCGTGACCAAGGCCGAAACGTCAGCCAGACTGGAAATTTCGGTAACCGACGTCATAATCAATTCTGATTATGGGAATGTACAGCAGGAATATTTATGGGCTGTTTCCGTCTCTAATTATTTAATAGAAAGAGAGAGTGAGGTCCAATAGAAAATCACCACCTGGATCAGCCATTTCATCTTCCACCTTTTCCTCTTCCCTACATCATAACCGAAACGTTATTAAGAGAAAATTCATGGCCATGAATGTTTCATCCTTTCCCCTCCCCACTTGGAGATCTATAACAGCCTCCTTAGAGCAAGAGGAGAAGGTTACACGCTCGATCAAACGGATTCAGATTCCTCCCCTTGCTGTTGAAGAATTTCCGGCGACGCCGCCACCGCGCAAATGGCTTCCCGACGGTCTGCACGCCTCCAGCCCGCAAATAAGGTCCTCCCTCCCTCTTATTCTGAGGATAGATCTTAGAAATCATTAGGAGAGATATCGGGCTCAAAAGAGCCGGATCGGGTGAGCGTTTCCATGGTTTTCCAAAAATTCATGGTGGTGGGTTCGCCGGAAACCGCCTCTCCGGCGGCCGTGCCACCGCCCGACGGTAGCCCTCACCTCAACAGAGGTGGTGGTGGTGGCCGACCAGGGAGACGGCTGGGTGGCCGGGAAATAGCTTTAGAAAAGCTACAGGAAGTGTTTGTTTTTCTGATGCTGTTCGGGTTCGGGTAAAGAAGAAGGTGAACAGTATCATTTAATTATATTATATAATGTATAGTTAGGAATTAATTCCCTTTACTGTATACTAGGTTGAAACTGAAAATTATAGCCCGTAGTGGCTGAAACATAAAAGTGATTAATATAGAAAATGTAGCCTTGAAGTCTAGTTTAATTCAAAATTGATTTCACTCGATTTGGAGTCCTGGTTAGACCACAGCACACTTTTTGGTGAGGTCTATCCATAGGGTTGTCTTGACCTTAGAAAAATTCCCACTCCAATCCAGTCGTCAAAATGACTTGAAATTTGGGGTGTGGCCTAATCTTACCTATATCTAAGTGCTATCCAAAAATTAGGATTTTTGGAAAATATTTTCTATAGTTTTTAGAAAAATTCAATAATCCTAGCATAATTTAATTAGATGGCTAAATGACTTCCAAACCCTCCCAAATTTTGGTGAGTGGTCCCTGGGTTTATCATAAGGTTTTGGTAAAAATTTCATCTCATTTGGAGATGTTTTGATTAAGTTTTTATCCAACCCTAGGTTGGTCCTTATAGGATAATCTAGGATCAAACACCCTCTTGGTATTTGGGTGGTCAGATCACCTCAACAGAGGCTGATATTTTATCCAAAGGCTGTTTAGGGCATGACACACCTCCAAGGGAGTTTGGGGTGGTTAGGTGTAGGGTAGCCCTAGAACCCTAGGGAAAATCCCATAATGGTGGTTTTTGGGGTTGTGAAGGTCATGGGGTCAAATGACCTTGAATTGACTTAAAATTTCGTGGAGAGAACCATAGGGCCAGTATAGTTCTCTGGACAAAAGTTTAGGGTATTTGGAGACATCTAGGCAACCTAAAATCCTAACCTAGTTTAGGTCACAACCTTAATTTGAATTATTAAGCTATCAAATGAACTTTAAATCAAGTAAAATTGGAGTAGGGTGATTTTCTAATCGAAATAGCCATGTTATAATTTTGTTGAGATTTTTGGGTTAATTTATATAGTACTTCATTTACAACTCTAATTGTGCCCTGGATATTTATCTTGATGATTTTGGAATTTCTATGCACTGGAATGTTATGAAACTGGTTAAAGTCCATTATTTGGGTCAGGATAGGTAGAGTGTGAGACTGGTTAAGGTTAAGTAGTGTACGGGAACGACGAAAGATCGTCCACCCGAATAGTAGTGGAAGAGTCTTAATACGCTAGGGCCAGATCTAAAGTAACTTAAAAAGGGGATCGGGTAATGGGTATCAACCAATAACAATAAGTGCCTTGCGAAAGGGAACGGTGAGCTTCAGCTACCATCATAGTTCCTAGTGCCCTTTGAGAGCCCTTCACGGGGAATGCCGGGGGCAGTCCTGGGCTAATGTAAACTGTAAAATTAATAATCTAAAGAGCAACTAGTATAATTAGGGTTGCACACACATACACCCCGATAGCTAGGAAGGTAGAATAATTGGTTTGGTTGTCATTCAGACGGTAGCTCTGAAGGTAGATGCACGGACGGGACAGTTCGGGGAGCCGAGGGATCGAGGGTTGGAGTACAGAATAAAGATGGTGGGTCTTCGATATCTGATTGTCGTTCACACTGGCATCGGTACATTGACTCGGCGGTATGGGACACTTAGCCAAAGAAAGTCTAGTGGGTATAGCCAGCAGTAGTACGCGGATACTCTAGGTTGTGTTCTTTTAGGGGCGTACGGAAGGGCTAGGCCCGATAGTGTGGATACCTGCCTAGGAGTGGGGGGCCCGACCACTGTATCCGTTTGCCACTACGGAGGCTCCTGGGATTGAAGCTAGCTGCCCGAACAGGGGGAACTAAAGGTCTGTGCGCATAGAGTCGTGTGCGTGTGTTGCACTTGCATGAATCATGGCATAGCATATCACTACACTCATATTTGCATACAACCGACACCCCAACGTATAAATCGGTATGGGACTTTTTATACGATGGGAGCCTTGCAGAAGACCCCTTAACTTATAAGTTTGTATGGGCATTCATATAAGTTAAGGTTACTTACTTCTTTTTTTTTTTCTTGTCTGCCTTCTTTATATCTGCCACTTACTACATGTTTTCTTTATTACTTACTGCCGTAGAATTGCTAAACGTACTTTGTTCTAGATAGTTGTTAGAATAACTCCCTTGTCACCTGCTTGATTATTCTCCACCTTTGTAGCTTCCCTTTCCTCCTCTCCGATCGGTGCTTAGGAGCCGTGGGGGGAGGGGTAGGGGATGATATGGCTTAGTCTTTATGACTAATGGTTTTCGAACCACAACATTACAGGAGCTCCGGATGGGAGACAGGGACCAGCCGTCCAGGGACCAGCACCAGCGGAGTACGGTGCGCATGGAGGTGGGTCAGTCTAGCACCGGTGCACCTGCGACCAGCTCCGTGAGTGATTAGTTCCTTTATAGTTCTGCGATGAGTGATTTGTAGTGAGGACTCTGATGTACCGGGCTCGAGCCCGTTTATCTATATTTCATCTGAACTGTATCTTTGCAGTACTTCTGTTATCTACTTCCTGTTATTATCTACTGATGGACTGGATGTGATTTCACTTTTATACATGCTTTTGTGGACTTGTTTACATTTATGTATAATTACTTCTCTCTCTTGTGATCGAAAAGGGCCGGCAGAATTGGCATTTTGTAGTGGCGGCCTTCCCGTGAGTCGGTGCCACCGCAAAGCAGCAGTTCTGGGCTAAGACCCCGGTGTCGAGGAAAGGAAAAAAAAAAGGGGGGTCTTACAGTGTTCCTTTGGCGGTTTTTGGTATTAAAACGTAGCTTCCACTAACTTTCCGTGGTATATGAAGGGGGCCCCAAACGGAACTCCTGCATCCAGGAAACTTTCCCTAAAGGGATAAGT